>CABFVX010001988.1:5319-52795 GCA_902151425.1 Timema shepardi
ATCCGAACCACGGTGGAGGCCTGGCATTCCTCACATTCACAAGATGTCTTGTCAGAGGTGAAGGAAGGGTTTGGTAATCAGATAAATCTGTGCCGGGACCGAGGATTGAACCCCGGCCGCCAGCACAGAAGTCTGACACCTTACCCCTAGATCACCAGGTCAGAGGTCACCATACACATCTTGAATATTTGTCATGAGCAATATTAACATTTGATTAGAAACTTTTAAATGAAGATAAAAAGTTATTATCAAATTCTAGGACACCCTATATAGATATTCAGCAACTGTTGAGATTAATATGTGGAGAGAATTAAACGAAATGTTTCTATTAGAGCAATATTTACTTTATTTCACCGACAATTTCTTTTCTATATGAACTGCAAAAATACTACATTTAACTCGTAATCCCTAACAACCCACCTTAAACAATTTAGCACAATATAACAGCATATGGGTAAAGAAATGCCTGGAAATATGAAGAGAGAAAAATATACTATATCCTCTCAGTAAGGTATAGAACTTCCGCCGCCCTGATTAGTCTGTTACAATACCCGTGAGGCGGGCTAACTATAGGTAGAGATAAATCCGTCGTCGGCCACAATCAAACTTACCGCCAATCAAATTAGGAAACGTCACAAGTTAGTTAGTAGAGTAAGATTTTAATAAGTAGAAAGTTTTATGAAGTGCTAACTTTTGTTGTGGTCCACAATGATATCATTTTAAAAGATTGATATCATTATCTTATCGGTATAGATACCATCTATCAGGGTTGTGAAGTGATACGCTAAGCCATGGACTCAGACAAAACTATGTTTTTACTGTCCGACTCCTTAAAAATGTGTAATTATATTAAAGAGTAATAAATTTACTGCAGTAAAATGCTCCAGTGCAGATAACTTAATGGGCCGCTTCTTTAACACTGTGAATTTATATTTAAATAAAGATGTCAATCCAAATGACGGTCCTAAATCGAAAAAAAAGTATAAAATATTTTTATAATATAAGTTTAAAGTTTGTATTTCAAAGCGGAGTCAGGTACATTTTTAATTACACGAAATTTCTTCCGACTCCAAGGGTAGTGTCTACACTAAGTCTTAAAATGCATAATCCTATATACAATACTTTTTATCCCCATGTCTTACTATATAATTTGATCTTATATTTGTATTAGTAAGAATTTTTAGAAATGCGGCCATCTCAATATTTTTAATTTGGCCCTTATGATCAAATGAGTTTGACAAGCCTAGTGTACATTATTTAAGAAGCTATAAAATTTATTATTAGTTTTTTATTATCACCGCGTCTTACTACTTGTTCAAGTTGTACGCATGTATGATAATTACTATGATGAGGTAAGAATGAGAAAGGAAGTATGTAGAGGTAATCTACCAGCATTTGCGGAGACGAAGAGTAGGGACCATTTAGGAAATACCACCCTCAAAACCCCGATATCTTAGTCATCAGCAGGTCAGTCTAACATGAATGACGCCTTAAACCATTTGACCAATAAAGCGGGTTAATTATTAGTATTTGCCTTTAATGAGTCATCAGTAATAATTAATCATTATTGACTTATTGAAGCAGTATTTAGTTATAACATTTTTGGAACAATTTATTGGTTATCTTCCACCAAATAATTAATAAAAGCTGCCGAATTTTACACTGACTAATATTAGTTAGAGTAGGAGAGACATAGAAAAAACCTTTTTAATAAAATAAAAATGGTGAGTAGCAACATTAACAAAAGGTCACATTTTTATAATAGGATTCTGATAAAAAGAATCTTATCTAACCGTTAGAAACGTTACCAACACGTATCTGACATAACCATACATAAAGTCATGTGATATAGAGCCGAGTTTCTTTCAGCACCGCGTCTTACTAACCGTTCGGGTTATACGCTTCAAGTACTAATTACGCTAATAGTTTTTAAGAACGAGGAAGGTTTTATTTAAAGGAAGTTTGCCCGCATTTTCGTGGAGGGAAAGTGGAAAACCATTTTGGAAAAACTACTCTCAGTTCAGCCGACAAAAATCCCATCCCCTCCCCGCCATCGGTAGTCTAGCCTACCACGAGAGTAGTGCCTTAGACCATGTGGCCATCAAAGCGGGCTGCTTACGATTTTCATAGATATTATCAAAACCTATAAAATAACATTAATAGTATATTATAAAATGTTATCAATGTCGATGCAAAAAAATGTGTAGTTTCTAAAAGGTTCTTCCTATTAGAATCCTACTACATCTCTGGTCCAGTACAAGACCACATCTCAAAACAAAGGATTGTTCTGAGATAAATGGAAAATAAACTTGTAAATACTGTACTAACAGCAACGAATACGGCTTGATGCTTTCTTTTTTTACAAATCAAAGATAAGCTAAATGGTGACCTGGCGGTCTATGGGTAAGGTGTCAGACTTCTATGCTGGCGGCCGGGGTTCAATCCTCGGTCCCGGCAAAGATTTATCTGATTACCAAACCCTTCCTTCACCTCTGACAAGACATCTTGTGAATGTGAGGAATGCCAGGCCTCCACCGTGGTTCGGATTCCACGTTAAACTGTAGGTCCTCCATTTCATCTCACAATCACCCTACCATTACACATTAGCGTAAGTGCGTTTAACCCGAACGGGTAGTAAGACGNAAACTGTAGGTCCTCCATTTCATCTCACAATCACCCTACCATTACACATTAGCTTAAGTGCGTATAAACCGAACGGGTAGTAAGACGCGGTGCTAATAATAATAATAATAATAATAATAATAATAATGATAAGCTAAATATTATGCGCATGTGTGCAAGTTTTTTTTAATATAATTAATTTATAACCATGAATTTAGGTCTTAATGTGTCGCAAGTTATCTTAAGCATACTATATCATATTATAAAACATTCTAAATAGAATATAGTAAGGAGTGATAATGAATGTCAATAATTAATTTTATTCCCAAAAAGGGACTCGCTATGGGATCCCCTATATCATGCATTATGTCAGAAATATTCCTACAAAAATATGATCCGATCCTCTTTAATAACCGTAACAATTTATCTAACGTCAAATTTTACTGCAGATATGTGGACGATGTCCTAATTTTGTATGACAATAAACCCAATTTTTCTGACATACCCACTTTAATCAATTACATCCATCCTAGTCTCTCTTTTACCATTGAGAATGAAAAATATGGCTGCATTAATTATTCAAACCTCAATATTTCCAAAAATTTGAGCAACCAATTAATTTACTATATATATATGAATCCTACCCATGTCGATACCATAATTCCTAAAGATTCTAATCCACCGCTTATTAAATATCCCACTGAGTAAATCAAATTATAGAAATGAAAACTGAACTCAACACAATAATGCTAATAGCAACCAATAATGGATATTTTCATTCTACCATCTGAAAATCCTAAACAAACAAAAGATCGAACAATTTCGTAACCACTCTCAATAACGATAACCATAACGTTTCTAACCACAAAAAAATGGCTCAAATTCATATATACTGGTCCTTAAATTCATCGCTTAACTAATATTATTAAAAAGTATAGCCCCAAGATTGCCTTCTCCACCAACAATACGATAAAAAGAAATCTTAGCAATAGCAATCTAAATAAAAACGATAAATACATCAAAAACGGGATATACAAACTTACATGTGAATGCAATAGCATATATATTCATTCACAACAGAACTGAATCAAAATTTGTTGACCATTTAAAACAACCCAAACCCATAGATCAATGTATGAAACCCCTCCACCTATTTGATAAAGGTACCAAACTTAATACAGCTGAGAATTATTTTTATACGTGCAGCTTTATTTCAAAATAAACCAATCATTAATTAACAATTAGTTATCTAACTAAAGCATTGTGAACGCAATAACCAGTAGCGGATTTAGGTTTGAGGACGCCCTAGGCCCGAGACAATATGGCGCCCTTTTTTTTTTTGTAACAGTATATATATATATATATATAAACATATATATACATATGTGTGTGTGTGTGTGTGTGTATATATATAAAATAATGAAAATAATAACAATAATAATAAGAAATCTAATTCAGGTATAAATTAAACATAAAATAAACTTTAAAATTTGGTCTTACAGTTTACAGAAAACCCAATCGATTTTTAATTTTAGTCATCTTAAAAATGTTGGCGCACCTCAAAATTTGCCGCCCTAGGCCCGGGCCTCACGGGCCTAAGCCTAAATCCGCTACTGGCAATAACACATTTACCTAAAAACATCAACATTTTATAACCTCGATTATCCATCGTAGATGTCCGTCTGAGCAGGAGTCGAGAAGATTAGCTCCTTTGCTCCCTCACCTTTTATCCTTCCATTTAATATATCAGTCCTTGTTTCACAGCCTTATTCTTTTATTTCATAGTTTCAATAGTTGTTTCCCATCCATCAGGTTTTACCGTGCTCATATTATTTCTATGATGCTTCATTGCTTTTTCGTTAGTCTTTTGTTTTTTACAGTTAACCTGTCTAGTTCCATTCACACCCTGGTTAGTCTCAACCTCACAGTCGTTAACAACACTTCGTGTTACACCCCACCGACTTTGGTAAACTTGTTTGTTCACTTAAATTTAATTTAAAACATTTTTTTATACTTTAGAGAATGTTATTTGGTTTTTTGATTTTCATTTAAAATTAACTTCTCGCATTGATTCTTCTATTTATTTTTAAAGTAGCCATGATTATGGTACTTAGTTTACCGAAACATGTCGGCAACATCTAAAACAGAATTTGATACTTTTTTTTCCATCAAAATGTTTGATTATATCAACATACGAGAATTTCTATGGGCGAGGGCGAAAGGGCCTCTCAATCTTAACAGGAAAGTTATTTCCACATATCCTTCAGGGTCAATTGACATTGGACTGACGGCTTTACTTCCATTCCAAAGGAAGTTGTGCTACGGATTTTATAGCTCAAAAAAATCCTTCGGCCCGGCTGAGTTTGAACCCACGAAAATTGGATACCGAGGCGAACAATTTACCCCAGTACCACAGAGATCAACAATTTTTAGTTAAAGAAGTCAGTGTTGTTTAAGGTAGCTAACTGTCAAAACTGATTTGCCTCAAAAGTGTCATCTGAATAACACACGGTGACGTATGAATGCGTGTAAGTAGATTGTGTAAAAAGTTAACTTTTTGAACTGTCATCTAAATACTGGCTATACCTACGTTTTTCTCGATTTAATAATGAACTGAATGTCTAAATAAATGTATAACAAAAGGAAAAATTTTAAATTTCCAAACCTCAATACCACCTCTTCCATATATATGTCCAACAAAATGAAACCAGCAGGATCGAGCGTGTGCTAGAGAATTTGATTGGCACGTATAGGCGAGATTCGATCTCCGACCGGGTGAACCGAGTGTTTACTTTAAAATATGGTTTCCCATCCACGCACCAGCTACATAGTTCCCTTAGAATTCACACTTTCCTTCCTTTTCTCTAAGATCGTATCACTATTATGAAATCATTACATCAATAATAATTAGCACCGTACTAGCTCTAAGTTTTATATTCATAACAATAAAGTGAGAAGTAGTTCACATGTGAAACGCAATAACTAAACCAGTTTGATTATTTTGTTAGCCGATCCATCAACGCTTGGGTTGAAATGTGTATAGTTGTGTCACCATAAAAAGAACCTATTAGACTAAAGCATACAAACAATAGTCCAATTACCACAGGCAGAGTCCTTATCCTATAGAGAAATTGTTACCAGATCTACTTGATCACGTAACGATACGTCAAGTCATGTGATAGCTGTAAATTATTATATCATCATCATTACCTATAAGATAACACTAATAATACAATAAAATAGTATCAATATTTTTTTGGCACCGCGTCTTACTTCTCGTTCAGGCCATACGCTTATGTACTAGTTACTCTAATGGTTTTATGAATTTGCGAGGTTTTAGATGAAGTGTATCGCATTTGCATGACGGGAGGATGGAAAACAATTTTGGAAAAACCACCCTAGTACACCCGACCGAGATTCGAATCTCGATCTCCCTGTCTTCGGCAGTCTAGTCTAACACGAGAGTAGCGTGTTAAACCATGCGGCCACCGAAGCGGGTAGTATCAATGTTTACCACGGAAAAATGTGTTTGTACTGAAGGGCCTTTAATATGAAAAATCTACTGTAAATAATGTAGTGTAGTCAATACTGAAAGATTGTGACTGTATTGATCTTCAAACGGCGGATTCAGGAGACATCTCGGTGGGGTGGGGTGGGGTGGGGTGGGTTGAGTGAGGGAGAGACGGGGGGGACGACAACGGACATTGGCCAAGTGACGGAATCAAATCAACTTCATCACTCTATGTTTTCATTATTACTACTGTGTAAGCACCACTGTCATTGGTTGAAATTAACAATGTTTAAGAGAGTGCATCTCAACATATTTACCAACGTCTCTGTTTTGATACAGTAGCCCCATGGCTTCTTTGGTGCTGACTGACAGCTCACAGCTCACAGCTGACAGCTAAAAGCTTTGAAAATTTACCAGACCAAATTATGTATCCCTACGCTGAACCATTTGATCTGCAAAAACATGTGTTTAGCATCTATCACTTCTGACGGTTAAAATTTAGGTATTATACCTAAATGTTGACTGTCAGAAGTCAGCTGTGAGCTGTCAGTCAGCACCAAAGAAGCCATGGGGCTACTGTATATTCCCTATATTTCGTAGTACTCTTGGTTTTAAAGGTGCTTTGTTCAGACACTGTGAGTTACGGAAAACATTAGTACAGAGGACGTATTTAAAATAAAAGTACTTTGGTGTGATTAAAAATGTACTGTATAAAAAAATAAAAAAATAAAACACCAACCCTCGTCAGTAGACACTCGGTCTAAGTGTCGAGCTAATTTATTTTGTAAGCTTTAAATTTAAAAATGACACCTGGACGCAGGAATCGAACCCGGGACCTTTGGCTTAGTACGCCAATGCTCCAACCACTGAGCTATCCAGGAATCGTCCCGTGCCCAGGGTAATTCTTCTTTGTGAATAATGACCCTGGCACGGAACGATTCTTAGATAGCTCAGTGGTTGGAGCATTGGATGAATAATAATAATAATAATAATAATAACCCTGGGAACAGGTCAATTTTTGGAAAGTTCAGTGGCAAGAGCATTGGCGTGCTAAGCCAAGTCCCGGGATCGATTCCCGTGCCTAGGTGTTATTTTTTTGAATTCAAGGAATATGGTATATGATGCGGCTATAACAGCTATAATAGCTTGGATATTAATCCATCATAATAAAGTTTGGTTTGCCAGTGTCAGGGAGGTCCGGGGTTATAATCCTATCCAGGTGCAATAAGGAATATTTTTGTTTTCCTCAATTTAAATGAGGGTACATTTTTTAAATTGTAGCTTCCTCAACCTTACATTTAAATAATTGATACACAAGCGCAAATATATAGTAGCCCCGTGGTTTATTTGGTGCTGACTGACAGCTCACAGCTGACTTCTCACAGTCAACCTTTAGGTATATACCTAAATTTTGACTGTCAGAAGTGACAGCTACTAAACACATGTTTTTGCAGATCATATAGTTCGGTGTAGGGGTACATAATTTGGTCTGGTAGCTTTTCTAAGCCGTCAGTTGTCAGCTGTGAGCTGTCAGTCAGCACCAAAAAAGCCATTGGGCTACTCTATATACATCAATATTCTTGAGGCAATGCAATACTCGAGAACTTAATAACTAAGTTCCTTATATTCTCATGCCACCAATTTAAAATCTTTGGCTAAACTCGTGAATAGTTTACATTATTTATGACGTAAATTGAAGAATGATATGTGCAAAACATTAGAATAATACACTAAATAGAAAGAGAACAAAAAGTAGTTTTCATGGGAAAAACTTACACATACGACAGCAAAAAAAGTTGCAAGATCGACTTTCATATATTCATACGTCGTCACGTCATGCAGCTGTCAATCTTTATATATATTCTCAATACCTACAAAATAACACTAATAATATATGGTAAAATTTCATCAATGTGTTTAATTGTTCACAGCACCAGATTACAAGTTTGGGTTTTACGCATACATTAATTACACTAGTAGTGATGAGGAAAGCATAATTTTAGAGAAAATATACTTGTATTTGCGTGGAGGGAAATGGAAAACCATTTGCGGAAAAAAAAAATCTCAATACACCCGACCGGCACTCGAATTCTGATCGTCATCGGCAGTCCAGTCCAACGCTAGAGTGACCATGTGACCATGACGAGATATATTATATTTCCAATTTCTAAAAGTTTCTTTTTACCAGAGTTATACAACAAATACACACTAAAATGACCTGAGAGGGCAATCCAGTAGAAATCAAGATTATATTCAAAGTGGATCTCTACCTACGTGTCAACCTTGGCGAATCTTTATGTGACCATAACTTTGTATTTGTCAAAGAATGTATCTATGAATATGTTGAAAAGCATCAAGACCCGTCAAACGATCCAACAACATATAATAATGTGGTAAGGGTGGTAAGTGGGGGGGAGTTACCAAACCCCCTTTTCCTCTGTTATTCAAGCCTGGTCAAAAGTGGACCAATCCGTCAGCAGTGACGGTCGCAGAACACATGGCTTTACTTATATTGTTATTATTCAAGGTATTTAAAGTGCACTTTCTGAACCGACTGATTATCTCAACCAACAACTTATAAACCAACTTAAATCTAGAGAAGACACGACATTCACCCACCGGCCATTACTTCATCACTTCATCACTGTGAAAGGGTCCGGTTTGCAACCAGCCACCACGGGTACCACTACCAGAGGGGCGATTCTCTGGCCTCAGTGGATAGGTTAGGTTAGGATGGGTTGGGATTGTGTTGTGTGCTACTATCCAGCACTCCGGGCACTGGCCAGGCTGTAGTGATCAATTCGCGCTTTGGCTGGCCAGAACGCGAATTTAAATTTTCCTACTTCAATATTTCGAAATTTGGCTGGACCAGCTGGCCAATGTGCGAAGGGTTCAGCCGATTCACGAAGTGACCAGTTTCGGATTTTGACCATATATTTAACTCAATGGCATTAGCCCACAAGCAAGCCAACCGAGCGAACACCGCCGTTACCGATGATAGTGCCAACATTTGAGAATAGATGGTGCCATGTGGTCAATACTACGAACCTTTCAGCCATTAATCTCAGTTTTCTATACAGAAGTTGCTACCTATTTATTTAGTAGCTCCTCATTTGTCTTCGCGAGGGTGAGTTTGACACGTTCCAGACCCAACGCTTTACAGGAAAATTCTGAAAGCCCCGGTGATCGAACCAGGGAATTTTGGATCTGTAGCCAGTCACTCTGACCACTAGACCACAGACACATTACTTGTAAAAGCACGTAAGTTGATTTATTAACATTTGAAGGTTTGTTTCAACAGCCGTGCGCTGGACGTGGCAACACCACCATACACCATTCGTATTTTCTCATTGCCGGAGAAGCGTTAAGAGTCCACTTCACATGACCTTGGACCACGCTTCCTCTCAGATACGAATGATGGCAGATAAGTATGACATATCAAGGCTAGATGGCAGCTGGCATCAGCTACACTTTTGTACACTTCGTTTTACCAGATGTTAACAACATTGCCTATTTGGTAAACTTGAAACAATTGTGTGAAAAGGGTTACATCTTAGCTGGACGCACTTGGCGGAATGGAAGGGGACGAGAGAAAAGGACAGTGTTTTTGCAGGTTTTATGGCAAAACATTTTTTTGGACAAAATAAATATAATATTGTTCCAGTACAAACATAGAATTTAATTTCCTTCACATGGGGACCACAGAATTTCTTAAATATATATTTAAAGGGGGTTCTGGAATTTACTGAGAACTTTTTCTCTTCATTTAAAAAGTTTGTTAGATAATGCGACCATGCCCATGACAGATATTCAGGAATGTTTGATATTGCCATATCAAGAAAATTAAACTTTGTATTTGAGCAATATTTGATTTATTTTAACCAAAAACACTGGCCTTTCCTCGCGTCCCCTTCCATTCCACCTTAAGCACTACCACAATTAAGACGCCGATATACTCAATGGACAAAGGGAAGAAAATTAGTAGCCGTCCTCTAGTTAATTTTCTGATTACACTTCCTCTCTTTCGTTGACGTGTATTAACACCCATCTCCAATTTGCTCCTGAACATTCGATTAGCATTTCAAAATTAACCTTTTTCTTGTTTCCTATTATAGATAGGCATATGGTTCCACGGACCTTTTAAATCTAAATCCCGGCAGAAAGATTCATACTGGGCATTGTCGTGGATAAACCAAATAGCCTAAGCCTTAGAACAGAGGTGGGCAACATGTTATTCAAGAGAGCCACAGGTGTGGCGAATGAGAAGTGAAATTCGCCACACCAGGTACCAATCGAGAAATTAAGTTGTTGCAAAGAACAATTTAAACAAAACCCACTGTTTTAACACGTTTATTCCAAACATGTAGACTACACTTTGACTACTCAGTTACTGGGCTGCATCACTCGTAGCCCAGTTAGTAGGAAGATTAGCAAGTAATAATGTAGCGTTGTCCAGGGTACTAATCGTACATCCTTCCCGTGGAGGCTCTTTCCATGTCCCGGTGAAATGATGGTGATAGTGAATAAACTTAGTTTATAAGTTGTTTTCTGGTATTATCAGTCAGTTCAGAAAGTGTTCGTTAAATGCGTTTAAAAGATTTTTTTTTAATATTGGAAACTCAGAAGTCGTACAGATTAACTGCTATACCTCAAATATTACTATATTAATAACGTAATTTTGTTAAAATTAATAATACCTGTCAACAGTGAAAGCTGTTTATCATATAACCAGACGTATGATGATAGTTTTAGTTTCTTTTTCAACTACCCTTACTACTATATCACGCTAAAGGACCGGCTACACGGAGCCACCTACCACCGGAAATAAATGTTCGGGAGCTTCCGAACTTTGTTTTCATGATAACCACTAAGTTCTTTAAGTATGGGCGAAACAGTGATTTTACGATATCGGTGATCACAGTGACCTTGATTGTCACAGTGTCAGCACTTGTAAAACTAGGCATTTCTCTCACGTGTGATGCTGTAGTAATTGTTTCCAACATTATTTATACAACTTATTGAACAACAAACGTTCTTCTTTTATTATTAGATAACTTACAAATTTTATTTTTCGTAATTAATAGCTAACTTAATTTTATGAAAATAGGTGAAAACCTATGCAAGTTAAATTAAAAATACAAACTTATTTTGTAATAAAACTTAGTCTATAACGAATATAAAAATGGTTAGAGGATGCGGTGCGGCTCGTGCAGCCTCAAAAGGGCACATTTTACTTTAAATCATTTGCAGTACTTTAATCAATATGAACTTGAAATGAATAAGCTAAACATATTACGCCTCTTTAAGCAAACACGTTCATTCGAATGACAATAGTTATAAAATGGTTGACAATAAACATGCAAGGAATGCTGTTGCCATTCGAATGAGCTTCATAAACTTCCACCCAAAACCTCAAGTAACGCTTGTCTCACTTGGCGAAGCGCTCCACAAAGTAAATCCACGTTGCGGTGGCACGGCGCGCACATTATGACGTCACGTGAACTGACGTCGTGGAACCCGCGGGCGTAGGAGTTGCCGAGCGAGCTGGTAGTTCCCTGTCCGTCCCACAGAGTGAGGCAGCGACAAGGAAGACATCTGTCCCGTCACAAGATACCGGCACAACAGTACAGTCAGGTCACCCCATATGTTTAGTGCATGTTTACTGTACCCGAAAGATTATTGGAAACTTGCATGTGACGATCCAAAGGAGTTTGTTTTCCCGAATATTGATTTTTTTTTATATCACTGTGCAATGTAATGACGATTCAAAGTGTTGGTACCTCACACAAATCCGAGATGTAAATGGGCAGGCAACATCTGGTAGTATTGAGTTCACAAGAGTTCATTAGTTGGCTGATGGCTGTGGAGTGTTGAGAGGAAGGAATGTGTCTCCCCTTGAATGAGTCCCAAGATAGCTCAGTTGGTAAAGCAATGGCATATTAAGACCAAGAGATTCGAAACCCTATCCAGAAACAGTTTAGTCAGGGTAGCCAGATAATCTCAATCTCAATTGGCTTGACTTTTTCCTAATTAAAAAAATCCAAATTTATAAGACTAAAATCTATTTTGAGCTTGATATTTATGTTTAAAAAAATCCAAATAATCCATGTGTTACAGATTTTTTTTAAAACGCACTCGAAAATAAAAACAATATTATCATAGGATGTAATAGATACATTTCTATTTCCTAAATAACCCTATTGAATATAAAATGTCCTGACCTTTGCCCGATATTCCTGGAAAGTTTAAGGAGCGCTTACAACTAGGTAAATCAAATCAAGTGTGGAATGTAGATTCACAATTCAAAATTAAGTGATTTTTGAATTTGAATAAGGAATTACTAAAGTAGTAATTTTGAAATTGAAGAAGAGATCACTCCACAATGGATAGTTTAGTAGTTTTTTGGCATTTATGTGTGAAGAATCCAAACGGGATGAAAGAAAACATTATTTTTTTAAATCGGATTCATAAAATTAATTCATCTTTAGTTACAAAGCTGGAATTTTATTTTTTGTTTGAGAAATTACTATATTGAATCAAAGTAGAAAATTTGTTTATTAAGTAGGTCCAATTTTTGGTATAATTTAAACCCCATCAAAACGAGAAGGCACCCAAATTTTGTATACCAATTTCTCCTCAATAAAGAATAGTTTGTTTATAGTTATACTATAATTAGGTATGTGTACATGCTTATGTTATTTGCTTTTAAGATGGATATGCAGGTAACGTTAAAATAAACAGCGTTTTTGAAATTTTATAGCAAAACATTATTTTTGGCCCAAACAATTATGATATTGCCTCAGTACAAACATAATGTTTAATTTTCTTCACGTAGTAATATCAATAGTTCTTGAATATCTGCCATGAACATAGCGGCATTAATTGATAAATTTTTTAAATATAGAGAAAAGGTTATTAAATTCTATGACATCCTTGACAGATATTCAAGAAATGCTGAGGTCACCATGTGAAGAAAATTAAACTATTATGTTTGTACTGAAGCAATATTTATTTATTTAAAGTTTTTTTTATAAAAACTGAAAAAACACTGAACTTTTCTCACGTCCCCTAAAACCCCACCTTAACTATGAAGTAGAATTCAGTAAACATTATAAAATAAATACTTTAGAGGCTGTTTAATGGAAGGAATGTGTGTGAGAAGGTATATTTAAATATGTGGAAACAATATTTTTCTGGTTAGTGCACTTAAATTTGATTTACCTAGGTGTGAGCGGTCCTTTAAATGTTCAAATTTTGTATATATTCTTTTACTGTAACCACTCTCTCTGTCAGTAGAGACTTAAAAGGAAGTTTTGTCAATCACATAAATTTAACATATAAATATTAGAGTTTAAAGTAAAACTATTAAAAATTAACTTCAACGGGCTCTCTACTATAGTATAATGATAAACTTTTGTGAATCCATATTATTATTAATGGAGAAAAAAATCTTTAGTTTAAAGTGCATGGTGGCAACTTTATTGTTTGAAATTAATAATCCTTTCTAAGATATTTTCAACTTAAATACGAGTCAATGCCAAACTTGAAATGTGACAGTATGGATACCTAGGTTTAAATAAACCTAAACAAATAAATGACAGTTTTTAAGCTATTACTATTCAGATGGTGATGGATCATAATGAGGGTCTCACCATTTGAGAAAGCTATATAGAAAATCCACATGACAAGGAAAATCGGCCAATAAAATTGGAGATTGAAGCAGAAAACAAAAAAAGGACCTAGAATTTTAAAGAATGAAGTGGAGAGAGCCATAAGGGACATGGTTGCTGGAGATAGCAACATACCAGCTTACCTTATGAAGGAACTGGGAAACAACAGATTAATGCTATGACAAAATTTATAAATAGGATTTACAAAACAGGAGAATGGCCCAAGGACTTTCTAGACATAACCATTGTGGATATAAAGAATAAGAAGAAGAAACAGACCATGAAATGCAGTGACTACAGGACCATCAGCCTCATCTATCATGTAAGGAAGATTGTGGCAAGAATACTCAACAAATGACTGGAACAGAAAATAGAAAGTGTAATGGAAGAAGACCAATTTGGATTTTAAAAAAGGAAAATAAACTAGAGATGCCATTAAGATGCTGATAATAATGTCAAAGAGAGTTTTGCAAGTCAAGGAAGAGGTCTACATTGGTTTCAACGACTGGAAAAAAGCTTTTGATAGTGTTAAGTGGAAGAAAGTGATGGAAATACTCAATTAGGTTGGCATCAACTGAAGAGACAGAAGGATGATTGCAAGCCTGTAGCTGTGATGACAAGTGAAGATGAGGCTGACAACAGGAAGATCAACAACATAGAGATAAGAAGAGGAGTGAGGCAGGGATGTTTTGTCACCCAGTCTGTTCAGCTTGTATGGGGACTGGCTGGTCAGGGAAGTCCTGGAGGGACGTGTCAATTTCAGGATAGGAGAACACATCATCAACACAATAAAATACACAGATGAACTAGCAATTCTAGCCAAAAATAAAAATGAGTTGCAGAAAATAATGGATTGGCTCGTAGAGAAAAGGAGAAGATGGAAATCAACATTTAGAAGTCAAAAGTGATGGCGATTTCAAAAAATGAAGAGCCAGGGAAAATCAAAATTGGAAACCAGTAGTTTAAAAACTGAGAGCAGTTCAAGTACCTGGAAGTATGTTGACAAAGGATGCCTGCTGCACCAAGGAAATTAGGTCAAGGATCACTATGGCCAATGAAACTTTCAACAAGAAGAGGTTACTGCTGACCAGCAAGTTGAATTTGGACAAAACTGATTAAATGCTATATTTTGAGCATATGGGACTATTAAGAAGATAGGGGAAATACTTGGAGAGCTTTGAAATGTGGTGTTGGAGAAGATTTGAAAAGATCAGGTGGCCAAATAGTGTGACAAATGAAGTCCTGAGAAGAAAACCATTTTGGATGTGATTTTTCGGTACAAAGCAAACTGGATTGGACACATCCTTAGTAAGAACTGTCTTCTGCACAACGTCATAGAAGGAAAGGTATGCGCTAAAGAGAAGCTTAAAACAACACAGATTTCTTTACTCTGTTCTTCAAAGTCACTTTAGATGTCGCAAGTTTTGCACAGACATATATTTTCTTTCTAGTTTTTTAGGAACTTCATGTTTTATTTTTTAAGTTCAAGCAAGGTTTAGAAGCTATTTTTTATTCCTTATACAGGTGTCAATAATGACACTCATGAATGTCCTGGAGATTCTATAAGCCTATCATTTGCCTTTTCCAATTTTGTCATTCCGTGTCAAATCAACACACTTTTTTACCAAATTTTACGTGACCATCTCAGATTTTGATAAAATTTGGTATATAGATAGTGTGTATGGAGACTAAGAAAAACACCCTTTTTTATTTAAATACCTCCCACTATTTTCAAAATATGATTATGTAAAGTTTTCAAAACATGGCCAAAAACGTACTGCTGGTTTATTTTCTAATCCTCATAGCAGGTCTCCGAATTAAGCTAGAGAGGTGGGAGTGGTGTCATTTTACTCAGTGTTTTACACCCTTTTCAATAATATGCAGCGCAACATGCATTGTCATGCATTTCAAAACTCATAATCAAACTTTCTATTTTGATTTTCTGAAAAAGTGGATCACCAAGAAATTTCCAAAAAATGCTGTGCATAGTCCATATTTTCAAAATTAAAAAGCGGGAGGAAAATAGGTTCATAGCTAGAATTATTTTAAAACAAGGTGGATTTCTAAAGAACGTTAGCCTTTATTTAGTAAGGGAAGTACAGTCTTACAATAGGTATTATTGATTCATGGGCTTCATTAAATTAATTATTTCATGATTACTTTAATCGCGCATTTTATTTAGAACTGGGACACGACATCTAAATTAATCTTCCAGAAATTTTTTAGATCACTCTACCAAATGATCGCTTTCTACATTAGTTCACATTAGATTAGTTTGGAGCACCGTTCCCACCAATTTCAATGGAGAATACTAAGACACTAAACTTGGTTGATCTTTTTGAGTTATATCTTGAATGGTATCAGAAATAATGGGGAAAAGTGAGGGTTAACTCACATCATTTCAAATTTCTAGAATTACCTGCCTACATTATTTGATAGAATATCATTTTCAGGTTTTGTGTAGCAGATTTTATTAAAACTATAAGTTGCCTATGATCTACTTTCTTCCAATGAATCATTTTATTCACAGATACATCTGTAGGCCCACCTATTGATATTAAATCCTTAATTACCTAGTGGTATCAACCTCTCGGTAGGTAGGATGAACTTATATCGCTTGGAGAAATAATTTTTAATAAGAAGGAATTAACAACAATGAGTCTTTGGAATCATTATATTCTACTGATTTTTATACTTTTTTTCATTCGTCAACTTTAATATTCCACAAACTTTTTGTATTCCTTAACCTAACCTTGAAATCTCTTCAATAGATATCTATTTTAAAACATAAATTAAGCTATTTTACTTTTTTTTTCACTCTCTGCTGCTTTAGTTTTCTTTCTGTTGAACCACTGGGACATTTGTTTTATATTTTGCCGGACATGGCTAGTGATGTAAGGGACCGTTGAAAGCAATTTAAACTACACTGTCCATCATCAATCACTAATAAAAATACAGGTAAGACAGGGGTACCTATAAGAAATATATTGTTTAAATTATGTGTTAGTACAAGTAAAACAAACAGTGGCAGTGTATGTAACCTCTTTGTGTAGGAGCGGACTGTAGATTAGCAAACATATTTAGAAATCATCAGGGTTCCAGTGACATTCCCCAAAATTATTTGAGAGTTAAATGGGCATTTAGCATCTAAATAAATTCTAGGGCACCCTAGAAGCTATTTAGAGTAGGTAGTCCTCTTCTCCCCTCCTTAAAGCTCCGCTGGTTCCATCTGCACTGATAAACTGTTTGTCTACAACACCAAATGTATTGCAGAAATTCTATGTTCTGCATAGGTGTGAAGCTGGCATGTCTGTGTGGGGGATCCCAGGGTGATACATAACCTACCTACCTACCTTTAAGCTAGGTAGGGCCTGCACCATAGAGTAGGCCTAATCTGTCAAGGCAAAACCTTGACAACAAGGTAACCTTTCAGAATAAATAGGGTGCACAAGAGCCCATTTACTCAGTAGGGCCTAAAGATGTTGACACATTTCAAACTATTTCAAGAAAGATAGCAGTTGGGGTGCATAGTTAATTAGACGAATTATAGTGATGGTAATACATAGATGAGTATAGTGATGGTAGTACAGTTAAGTTTTTTGGGAAGAAAAGTTATTTTGATTAGGCTCCATAACAATGATAAGCTTAAACATACATAATCACAAATGGATCTAAACGCAGATCAAATGAAGAGGCCAGGTTTAAACATATTTAAATATTGCTATTTTAAAGAGGCCTAAGACCCTTTTTAAACCTCACATAGACTAATAATATTTTACTTATCTCTATTCTACTACATTGAGCAAATGTATGGTACGTGCATGAAAATAGGTTATATAGCCCTTTTTTATCATATATGTTATGAAAATAAATATTTTTTATTGTGTTGTGTTTTATGTTGCCTTTACTGTAGTGCATGTTAATTTTTTATCTGTATATTATTAATTTATTGTAGGCCTAATGAATAAATTATCAACTCAATTATTTCAGCACAGTGTGATAAGTTTGACAAAATAAAGTGTTTAACTTGCATTGTATTAGACTAACCAAATTTTACTTTAATCAAAATTATATAAAAATTGGTTTAGTTTAACATTCACATGAGTAGAAATTATAAATGGGCGAAACAGTGATTTTACGATATCAGTGAACACAGTGTCTGTGATTTTAAAATAATGGTGTTTTATACCAGTGATTTTTTACTGTGAGCTGTATTTACAGTGTCTAAGTGGACCGATATTTTTTTCACTTTCCAACCACGGTCAAAGCTAGCATTTAGCTGCTGTCCGAGTATGTGAGTACAATCGAGTATGGAGTATTTCTTAGTACTGGGTATTTAGTAATAACTCGAATAGTCCCATGAGTATCGATTGGAAGGAAAACTAATTACTCAGGTGTTTGGCGGCTTGCGATGGAATTCTTTACTTAAAGGCCTAACATAAACTTTTCCTGCTGGCAATGACATTGACAATTGACATACAGCTATCTAATCTTCATGTTTCATCTGGATTTCATGTTGCCAGACTAATGTACAGTCAAAATACAAAAGTATGCGTTTTAAGATGTTTATAAGAAAAGAAAGCAAAACATGTGTTATTAATATTTTATAGTAAAATGTTATGTAATATGGGCAAAATTAGTGGTCCAACAAACATTATGTTAAACTTTAATATCAATATTAAAACTTATTTGACATACTATGAGAAACTCTTGTAATTGTGTAATTTATTTAGTGATATGTTTTACTACAATTAAAATTTATGTGACATTAAAAATGAACATAACATAACGGCAATTGGTTTAGAAAATGTTGTTTGGAATGCAGGTAATATATAATATTATTGTAGTGTTATTTTATTTTAAATACCGTACATCTAATAGTAGATGAACTATACATATATTAGAAGCAAATAAACTTTAGATTAGACTATAGGATGATTAGGATCATCAACGCATAGTACATATTAAAGTTTATTTGTATATTTTCTATTTTGTTACTTATTTTAATTTTATTATTTGCGATTTTGGGGATAGGATCACGGAAAAAAAGAATGATATTTTTTTTTGGTAGCTTACTTTTAAAAAGAATCCGAAATGTTATTTGTTTAGTAAGCAAGTTTTTCGATTTTGTTCTTAACAACACATATTTTGTATTTAAAATGCATGTCAATGAAACATTTAAACCATTAAAGTCATTTTTACGTAGCAATTTGATACCATTTTGAAAAAATGAGCTCTACGAGATCAAAAGTTTTTAATTTAAATAACACGTAAAACATGCCAGTCAATATGGCTGATTCTCAATTATCTGGTAGAAAATAAAAGAATATCAAGGACCACTAAGTGAGTATTTACTCGAGTGTCTAGAAGAAGCAATACTAACTCTGTAGCCCGAGTAACTGTTGCCACCCGATGCGAGTATGGAGTATCTGCGAGTATAGAGTATCTCCAATCACTAATATCTCAATCACAGATACTTTAGAGATTGAGTCATTGGTAGTAGCAGTGATCAAATGGTATCGGTGAAAAAATCACAGTCAGTGATTTATCGCCCATCTCTAGTAGAAATGTAACACACAACATGGAAGAATAGGTAGTTGTTGAGTTAGATAAGTAAATAATAGTCTTCTAGTATGAAATGAATCAAGTCAACCCTCTTATTTTCAGACTATTGATAAATTCTATTATTTTATTTCAAACTACCAAAAAGGCCTTCCTGGAAAAAAACATTTCAAGCAGTAGGCCTGTCCAAAATTTTTTTAAATAAAGCATTTCAACAAGTTGTGGCTGCTAAATTTTACTCCACTGGAAATTATCCATCAATATTTATTCTAATTATTACTATTATGGACCTATTAATTATGTATTAGCTGTCAAAATGTTCCAATAGAATGCAACCTCTATAATATAGATTACAATCGCAGTTAATGTGGTTACATTCTAAACAGTTTCATAAACCATGGTAAGTACATATTTTGTTTGTATTCGTATAGGCAGAGAAGGGTCAATAACATTTAAAGTCGGCGATAGGAAAATAACTTTTGCGTCTTACAAATATGTTCCCTTACGTTTATGGACAAATATTTAAAACCTTAACAGTATTGTTGTGCTATAATAGTGTATTTGTGATATTACATGACACATTTATTAGTTCCTAAAAAATATAAATAAAAACATCTGCATAAACTTGTATTATGTTAGACTGTACATGTAGGTAACCTAACACTTCAAACAGAAAGCCGGAGTATGTAAATCAAATTGCTCAGACTTTAAATAATAAAAAATGATTGAATTGTAGGATTAATAAAGTGTAAAAAAAATACCTGAATAAGTTGCCGGCATTCTGAATATTTTCTTCTACACATTCCCATCAATCTTGCAATCCATTCGTTTCAAGGTCCCGAAAGTCAACCACATCAAAACATGAAAAACTAGTAAAACCAAAACAATTTTACACGTGAATCATGCCTCACTTATAACACGCAAATATCATAAAGATTATTACATGTACGAACAAAGCTCAACATCAGCTGACACTTGCGGTATTTTTAATATTTTTAAATAGCTGCACCAATAGTATTAAGACTACTTTCAATATGGCTGCTCAGTGCTCACAACTAGATAGAGAAGATTTGTTGACCCTGGACGGATGGCAAGTAACACGGTTTCCTATTCGTCGATAGTAAGAGAAACATCATTCGATTCGTTGACTGTTAACACTCTCAAGGTCGGCCACAGCCCAGAAGGACAAACTGCACACCTGATAAATTTCCCAAAATAAGGGAAATTTTATTATTATAAAATTATATTGATACAACTACTTATGTCACAGAAGAGTAATGCTCTAGTTTAAAGAAATTGAATTTATGTTTCATCAAATGAGATGTATTATATCCTAATTTCAAAAACTGTAGAATGGTTTTGCGCTTGACAGAGCCAGAGTATTTAAATACCAACAAAATAAATAAGTCAATTCACCAATGGACCCTCCTCTAATAGATATAGCGCCAATTTTAATGACAACAAAAATTTGGAGGGTGAAGTTTTGACAAATAATTTTTCTTACATTTAAATCACACATTTATGTACCATATATTATTATTATTATTTGTTCTGTCTTACGACAGGTACATTCCTTTTTGTCAGTGAACTTCGACCGCCAATGCGACGTACTTATCACTATAACCTTTTCTATTCATAAAACAATTATAAGATAATGATTGAAAATTTTTACCAAAACTATTTGTTCACAAGTTTAAATAGCTGAAAAAAGGTATGTATAGTGAAAATACCTTAACGGGGAAATAAAATCAAAAGTAAAAGAAATTATACATGAAAGCCAAAAACACATAACATTACATTGACAGTTATAAGCACACACAAAAAAAAATAGTCTAGTAAATTTTGATGTATTAAAATAGCGTACAAATTTAGTTAAAGGTAATATTGTTTGACTAAAACAACCAATTTGTTTGTATAGGAGTGTAGAAACGTAATGAAGAAATCCAGTTGATCATATTTTGATATTGTTACGAGAAAATATATATAAATCTTTAAGTCGTAGTCAATGCTATGATCTAGAATACCTGTTTGATGTACCTGGCCATTTGAAAACTAATCCATGATTTTATTGCTAATTGAAATTTGAAGCACCGTTTAAAAATACAATAGGTTATTTTTTGTGATCAACATTGATAACATTTAGCAATATTATTAATGTTAATTTATCAAAATCTATCAAAAGAGACAGCTGTGGAGAGAAAAACTATAATTTTTTTCTAAAAATTGTTTATGGTTATGATTGAACTTTTGTCAGAATTAGATATGAAAAATTCCTCAGCTGCTTTATTTGATCAGTTAGGGGAGCATTGAAACATATCTTGCCGGTCCAAAAAAAGAACAATAAACTAACTTTGGCATAAAGATAACGCATAACTAATAACGAACAGGTCATAGCGTACAGTGCACCATTTATAATAGAAATACAACAGTTTATAATGGATTGAAGTAATTAGATTATTACGTCAATCGATTGTTTTCATTAAGATAAACTGCCCTAAACATTTTCCTCTACTAGATAGGCTCTATAAAAATATTTCCCATGAAGGTTCATTCTAAAAACTACGTTCATTAAATAGTCAATTTTAGAACATAAAATTTACCTAATTGGAGTGGTGCATGTACTACTAAACTACTTGGCATCCAATATTATTTCCAGCCTATGGTCTGGGTCCGATTTTTATTCAAGCCATATTATTTTCCGCTACCGGCTTGCTAGGCTTGCCATAGCTTCATATGCCTTATAATCTAACTTAAGACAAGGACATGCACAACATCCGGTCCCGGGGCCGTTAATTTATCACTATGAAAGAGTAAACCCACATTTCACCAATGATACATTTTACGGCCATACCGAGAATCGAAACTGGGACCCTTAGCTCAGCAGACAAATATGCTATCGAATAAGCTAAGCTGTCGGACTGTGCTGTTAAATAATTTTGTTTCTGATTTTATTATTGTGATGATTGGTTAGCGATGATAGTGCAGTTATTTACTGATAGAGGGTGTCATGTAGTCAGCACAATCAGCCCTACAGAAGTTAATTTCTGTTTTTTAACCAGAGCTGCTACTTTTTTTTTCTTTTTCAAATAACTCCTCATTTGTCCTCACGAGGCTGATTTTGACCCCACTACAGACCCACTGCTTTATAGAAAAATCTTGGAAGGTCCAGGGATTGAATCCGGGACCTCTGGATCTCTAGCCAGGAATTCTGACCACGTGTTATATTTATCCTTTATTTTCATTCATCTTTTCAATCTTAGTAATTGATGCTAACACAAAGATTATTTAATATCAAATAAGAACCTTTGACTACCATAAGTTATTTCAAACATGAACAGAATAATATATTTACCCACCTCGGTGGCGTAGTTAGCTAACGCGCTAGTTTCATGTTGAGCTTGACTGTCGAGGATGGGGAAATCGAGGTTTGAATCTCGGTCGGGTGAACTAGCGTGGCTTTTCCTAAATTGTTTGCCACTCCCCCTCCACGCAAATGTGGGTTCACTTCCTCTAAATTCAACCTTCCCAATTCCTAAACCCATTAGCATAATTAGTACTTAAGCGTATAACCCGAACGGGTAGTAAGACGCGGTGCAAAATAAATAAATAATATATTTCCCGTCTAACGTTTGTTCTGGTGTTGTCCTCTTTTCGGATTCTCATTGACGGATACGTCCCAATTTCAAGGGTTGTCCTTGATCAAATCCATTTATAACGCATCACAAGTTAAAGTTAAACTAACCTTATGCACTGTACAATATTCACTTTTCACGGTGTATTTATTCTGAACGCTATAATTGAAAATAATATGTTTTTCAACTTGCGCACTATATGGTATGCACTGTACGCTATTGGTTATACGTTAAGCATGAATACAAATCCAGCTTCAAGCAATTTATTAGACTCTCTTCATGACTTTGTCTTCTAATGTTTAGGAATTTATCGGTGACTTTATTCTAACCGGTTTAGAAGTTCGTAAGTGACGCTGTCTTATCATGCTTAGGAGTTTATCGATGACTTTGTTCTAATTTGCTTGGAGGTTTTCAGTAACTTTGTCTTCTTCTGTTTAGGAGTTTGTAAGTGACTTTGTCCTCTCCTGGTTAGGAGTTTGTTATTCGCTCTAGTTAGCACACTAATGTTGTTCATAAATCCGGTATTAAATATGATCAGTGAACAGGTGTTGTGAGGTCCCATATTAACTCGGCCGTTTGGAACTTCTTCTGTCTGTTCCGGGATTACTCGCAAATTCGCTGATCAATTTCAACGAAATCTGGTAGGAGTTTCTTTTGAAGCTAAGCTGGACGAAGCTTTTTTGATCTTTTTATCCATTTCAATATGACGATCACTTAAAAGTGTTTTGTTTTATAGTTTATCCCAAGTTGTTTGAATTTAAGCAATCGATCAATTAACCTTAGGTGTGTTCATTTGAGTTTTGACATCCAGCACTAGAGTGACGTCTTAAAGCACATTCACAACGGTTTTTCCCTATGAATATAACGTAGGCTTACTATCGTCTATTGAATATATTATTAATGTGTTTTCTGTCCAGCCTGATCACCAAGTAAAATATCAACTTCAAATCTAAAGAGAATTGAAGTAAATATTTCGACTTGAAATCCGAAAAGAAATTTTTCTAGAGTGAAATAAAGAATACAGGGGCAAATTGGGATTAGTCATACAACACAGATTTTCCAGGACAAAAACTTTGTTTTTATCTCAAACCCCATAAAGAACTCCCCAGGAAATATTGTTGTTTAAAATTAATGTAAATATGACAAATACCTCTTTAAATAAAATCTAAAGTCCTCAGTACACCCGACAGGGATTCGAACCCCGATCTCCCTGTCATCGGCATTCTAGTCCAATACGAGAGGGAAACATTGAACCCTCCATATATCCATCTACGAAAATGTAGGTACATTGACTCTAAATTGAACCTTCATCATCCCTACCCTAGAAAATATGTAGATAGTCCTACTGGGTAGTAGAATTAGATGTACATAACATAAAAATATTTAAAATGTATATTTATGTTTTGGATCTAAGATTGTGCCGTGCAATAAAATATCTCATCTTTGGTCGTAGTGGAATTCAAACAATAACTGCTAATAGCTTTTAATTATATCTTCGCGAAATTATATTAGCTCTTAAGGCAGTCGCCTCGGTCAGCGAAAAATTTTCAATCTTAAATTAAAATGGTCAGTGCCATTTTCTGGAACTACTTCTTTATTTTGCCCAAGCTTATACTCCAACCAGTAGAGGGGGGTTTCGAATCGCATGCAAATACTTCGAATATTTCTGCAGGTTTGAAAATATATGTAGCATATTTTTCGCAAGTTTGCAAAAATAATTTTGTATGATTTTCGCAATACTGGGTGATATTTTCACCATATTTTGCAATTTTTTGCACAATATTCGCAAGGTTAGGGTAGTTACGCGTTAAATTGGCCAAGTTATTACTATTATTTTCATTATTATTATTATTATTATTATTATTAGCACTGCGTCTTACTACCCGGTTGTGTTATACGCACTTTCACCAATGTGTAATGGTATGGTGATTGTGAGATTAAATGGAGGACCTACAGTTTAACGTGGGATCCGAACCACGGTGGAGGCCTGGCATTCACCCACATTCTCAAGTTGTGATTAATACACGTCTTGTCAGAGGTGAAGGAAGGGTTTTGTAATCAGATAAATCTGTGCTAGGAGCAAGGATTGAACCCCGGACCCCAGAACAGAAGTCTGACACCTTACCTCTAGACCACCAAAATTGGTAAACTTATTTCGTTATTGGCGGAGTTATTCTCTAATTTGGCAACGTTGTATCGTTATTCTTGATGGTCACGAATTGTTCAATGAGTCGCTGGAGGGGTGTACATATTCTCGGGGGTTGATGGAGGGGTGTATAGATATGTAGGGGAAATGGTATTCCCTCCTTAGTATCGTGCTTGTTTTATTTAATCTCTAATGGACTTGAACGATGAGATGAGTAGTATAGACTTTGACCTTCTGATGCTTTACATGGCTGTCTTGTTTTTTGTTTCGTTTTTGTTTTTATAATTACCTCACTATGGTATGGTGACCAACTCGTGATTGAAGAAATCCGGGACACCAGGGAGTCCGGGAAAGTTTTTGATATTTTGACTTAAAAATTGGCTTTTTAAAGGGTTTTTATTAACCCTTCAGATTGAATATATAAATATATTTTCTTAATTTAACATCTTTTAGTTAGTTTTGGTTCATCAAAAATGTATCCGTCCTAGTCTAGGCCTAAATGCAACATATTATAGTATAATATATACAGGACGAAAAATTCTTAACAATCCGATACAAAATTGGTTAATAGCCCTTTAAAATGAGCCGTACCATCTCTGGGAATAGGGTGCAAAACGGTGAAAAATTGGTGTAAAGCGGTGATACATTTAAATTTTAATTTTGATGGGAAGGGAGGGGAGCAACTTAAATGATCTCCTGTTGGAATATTTCGACTCTATTTTGGCATGAACCATATTTTGAAATAACGCATCGTAGAATTAAAATTGCATTATGCCTTGTTTGTACTGCAAGCGGTTTGCTTGCTTGGAGGTTCGAGGCTAGAGGCTTACGTAGCGAGGGCGTGACCCGAACGAACACATGGTTAGGCCTATTTAGTCTATAAAAAGTGTGCATACTGAAAGCGGCTCGAGAGTTGCCACGAACCGCGCCCCCTGGGAACACGCTAAGTGATTCAACTTGTCATCGCCCAGTAGCCAGGCGGCAACCATTTAGTCAACCTTGTTCTATATTATTTATAATAGTTATTGAAAAGCTTTTTAGTGCTGAGTTCCAAAGAAGAATGTTGTGGGGTCCAAGTGACGTCCTTCACAAGAATGTGGGAGTGCTAAACAGGTTATAGGAATAATTATGTAGATAATTAAACATTCCAGGTCTGTTAAAGTATTTTTGTTACATGCATTAATTAATATATGAGGAATAAACATTCCAAATTAAAGTATTTTTTATTATTTGTATTAATTAATTATTAATATTAGAAAAAACATTTTGTGGAAGAGGGTAGTAGTTTTGCCAAGGAACCCTTCCTACTCCGTTAAAGTAATTCAAGAAGATTTCCCTCATTCGAAGAGCATTATTGTGGAAATGATGATGTGATGTGTGTGTTTGTGATATACTCATATTAAGTTTATCTGGAAAACTTAAATAAGTAGAGCTGTGCCCTTTTTTCTCAAAGATGTAATTGTGTAATACACATGTTACTTTTTGATTTTGCTACTATAATAATGACCAAACTATTGTTTTGTTCACTTTTGTTTTCCTACCTAGATACATAATAAATAAACTGTAATAATATGACATACAAATAACTATTTTTAAATTGATTCTAGTAAAAATAAGTACCTCAGAGTAATAATAAGTCTTTGTTCGCCACTAATCGGTTCTCTAAAATTAGTTGTAGTTTCTTCTTGTTTGGAAAGTAAGAAAATTAAGAAATCAAATTACTTTTCATTCATATGTAGATATCCAAAAATTGTATCATCATAAAAGCGATCTTTACGATATAAGTTGTTAAACTCACCATACTCGGCACTTATTAAATTCATGAACCGAGCAAGATCTATAAGCACTATGCATAACATCTAGTTTTAGAGATATGATTTCGGGTGTGATTAATTTCCTAGAGAGTTTTGACAGTGACATGATGAAACAACGCACCCCAACACTGCAGATACCTCTTGCTATGTGAACAGCGCGTTGCTTTCCGCTACCCACTAAGGCTGGTTTCACACCAACGAGTCCCGAGTCGAGTCACCAATTGAGACAAGTACCCATTGAATTTGATAGCACGATGGAGGACCAATACCTTTCACACCGGCGAGTCGAGTCACCCCGAGTCTAACCGAGTCTAGCTGAGTCCAGGAGAGTCAAGAGTCCATGATGCGGCAGATTACAGATTTCGTCAGTCCAGCCGAGTCCAGTGTATTATTTCCACGTGCTTTCCAAGGATAGCAGCATGGATACTGGATATCTCATTGTTCTCGTTCAGGAGAATCCTGCGATTTATAACCCGTTCCATCTTAAACATCGGGATAGAAATACAATTTCCGAAAAACTACCAAAGGTGCATCGTTTCATCTGGGTAGATCCATATTAAGCGACGTCTTTTTAGACGTCTACGTCAGCGCCTCCATACAATTGTATTTATAGAAACCGCTAGGACTGCATCCATCTTGCACGAGCTCTTTGATCAAACTAGTGGACTCAATGACTCGACTCAATAGTCTGAAAGGCGTTGACTCTAGAGTCAGATTGGACTCGACTCGACCCGGGACTCGTTGGTGTGTAACCAGCCTAAGCAAGCCGCTAGTCTCTAGCCTCCTAGCAGATCGCTTGCAGTACAAACGAGGTCTTGGAGCTGAAAGTCCGCGTGAACATTTCTCGCTTACCCAGGCGGTCCCTTTAAATATCCATAAAAACAAACACCCATAACAATGGCAAAGAGAAATGAATAGTGACAACATATGCGATGTCCTAGTGTAAACGTGACAACACAGCACAAGTAAGCTAGCTGCCATATGCACGAAGCAACCCCCCTGCTCAGCACCCCCTTCTATACATTCACCCTAACCTTGCGTCTGGGGGGGGAGAAGGTGGGGGAAATAAGGTGGAAGATTTCAATAGATACACGTCCACCCACACATTCTTCCCATATGGCAGGCGATACTATAAAGGAAAGGGACGAATAAAATCCTTCAAGGATGAACACGATTTGTTCGTTCTTTTGAATGTGTTGAGGGGGGCTTGGGGACCCGCGTCCAATTGTCAGATGTTCTGTAGTTGCTGTGCGCCCAACTCAGAGAAGAGTGCGTTATCTTGCTCGCCTTATCTGATACTTATTATATAATTCTGAACAAGATAAGTAGTTTTATTTTTAGCGCCACGTCTTACTTCCCGTTCGCCTTATACGTTTATGTTTTAATTACGCTAATAGTTTTAAGGAATTGAAAATCTATATTTAGAGGAAGTGTACCATCATTTGCGTAGAGGTAAAGTGTAGAAAGAAACATTTTGGATAAACCCCCCTCAATACACCCGACCGAGATTCGAAACTCGATCTCCCCGTCATCGGCAATCTAGGCTTCCGCGAGAGTAGCACCTTCGACCATGTGGCCACCGAAGTGGGTAAAAATAAGTAGTTAAGATAGGTTATACCCCCCGCTCCTCACTACCCGTTTCGGGATGTAGCCTAGATGCATTTTAACTACGCTGATGGGGTACGGATTAGAAACTAGGGAAAATGTACATGCATTTGTGAGACTGAATAGTGGGAGGCCATTTAGAAAAAAAAAACACCCTCAAGAAACTCGGCTAGGATTCAAGCCCTGACATTCATGAGACTGACATCTAATTCGCATGCCCACCGTTGTAATTAAACCCAATAAGTTCCCTTATAATTAACACTATATACACCCACAATAGTTAGCACGTGGACAAAGAGGTCAGATTCGTCTTGTAAGTTTTGCCGGTGATGAGGTTAGAACAATAATCCTTTGTTCATCTTACTCTCTTTAGATATCCTCCTCTAAATTCTGCCTTCCTCACAATTTTTGTAGACACGTGGATATCCCTAATGGTTGGTAAGACGCGTTGAGCGGAACTATATTTATTTTAACGAAAACTCGTTTTTTATTTTGGCTTTCTGTTCCCCTATACCTCCCATGGATAAAATCACAATCAATATGAAAAAGGTGTAGGTAGGCCTGATAAAGAAATGTGTATTTTAGTATTTAATAATTTGAGCTTCATTTGGGACGTAATATGTAGTACTAAATATTAAAGGTAGTAAATTTAACCTACTGTCTGATTTTGAAAGGAAGAAACCTTTGACAGCTACAAAAGTTACTAAATAGATTTTAAGGTATTCAAATCATAGTTCAAGACATATAAACTGCAACTGTCACTTTCATTAGACAGTAGACATAAACATTAGACAGTAATTATAACTAAAAAATGATACAATGCCAAAATGTTATCCTTATTGATTGTAAAATAAAAACGTTTATATACCTTAGGTTTCTTCCTACCAAAAATCCTATTATAGGAGCATGAGTGTTTTCAACATTTTAAATTGTCAAATAAGGACCATGGTTATACCACGTGACCTCCGCAAGATGGTAGCTAGTGTCCTACTTTTATAGGAAGGACTTTATCTGGCAGCTTATTAAGCTACTAGATCTGCTTTCATGTAATCTTACATCATATACAGCTGTCACTTTACCTACAAAATAACATAAATCATATAGTTAAATATTATCAATTTTGGTCTAACAAAGAATGTTTTTATTGTTTTAAAAGCTCTTCCTGTGAAAATTTGACTATTTCCGACAGTCACAAACGTTATTAGAGTTAATATACATAGAATCATATGTTTTTCAGCTGTGCCTCTAAACAGATAGTATAAATGATAAGATAATAAGAGTGATAAGGTTACATTTTGTCAATGTTGACAGAGAGAGAGAATTATTATTATTTTGTGTAGGTTTTAAACCTATACTCGACAATGTAACCTAACAGTGAATTCTGTTATTGACATGCTAAGTGCTAAGAGTGATAAAAATTATAAATTAATCACGTGTTCATAACGCTTGAAAGACCAGACCTCTTGCGTATTTATCTTTATTTTATAGCAGCTTACACTACCAATTAGTGGCTGGAGGAAACTTCCATTGACTATTAGTTTAATAAATACTGACATTTAAGAGCCTGTGCTACCCCACACTTAGCACTTAGCTTACACCCAATATCACCTCTGAAGGAACTTCAGGTCTTATTAAGAAACTCTATTTTCTCTATTTCTCCGTCACAAGTTGCCAAATCTCTTCTCTCTCAGTTATGTCTGAAGGTGGTGTGCTGGGGTAAGAATGAGCTACTGGCAACCTCGACTAACCGGCGTTGCGAAACTTGTCTTGTATTTTAAAGAAGATTGACCACATAAAAACGAGAGAATGACAACGCTGTTTCCCAATATTAACCATGCAGTTACCTCAGCGATGATATCCAGTGTAGGTAAGTTATATGACTCACATTGTGTGGTCTAAGTTCTACTTCGTAGTTAGCTAACGCGTTAGTCGTGTTGAGCTGCTCGACTGCTGAGGACGGGGAGATCGAGGTTCGAATCTCAGTCGGGGGAACTAGGGGTGGTTTTTCCTAAATGGTTTTCCACTCTCCCTCCACGGAAATGCGGGTTCACTCCCTCTAATTCAACCTTCCCAATTCCTAATCCATTAGAGTAATTAGTACTTAAAGCGTATAACCCGAACGGATAGTAAGACGCGGTGCTAAATATTATTAAGTTTTACTTGTAAAAAACCGTGGAAAACAAAACTGTTTTTAATAGTCTTCTAAAAAACACTATAAAGTTAAAAAATAGTTTTATTTTTTAACAAAAAACTACTAAACTAAATCCAATTTTACTGTTGTCAAGTGAAAAGTGCGGAAATTGCACTTGGGTAAGTTTTCTGGTTTGAGAGTAGTCATCTGCCTAATATCCCGGTTAATTGGCCGTAATATGGCCTCTTAAGGAATGTCATTAGAAGAAGGGTGGGGGTTGAATGTGTGATATGAGGGATTGGGGGGGGGGAGCTGAAGTGTGACTCAACTACCCTAAACTATGTCTAGTGACCTTCTGTTCTATCCAAGAATCATGCTCAAAATATGTTTTTAATGATTAAATTAGATCGTATACATAGCAATAAAATATTAATCTTAGTTATTCATTAACATTTAAATCCTGTGGTATCTTTGCTTATGGGTTGGAAACTTAGGTGCTTTAAAATGTTTTAATGACCTCTGTATCGGACCAGTGAATTTGTTCCTGGATGTAAAATGTTGTTAGCATTGGTATCAATAATCTTGAGAGTCATTCGTAGCCCAGTAGGCCCATTGGAAATATTAGCCAGTACTAATGTACCGTTGCCCAGGGGACTCCCGAATGTACTAATCATACAGCCTTTCCATAGAGGCTCTTTCCATGTCCCGATGATATGAGATAGTGCAGAATATCAACAGCTGTTCAATGATTTCAAAAAGTTTTATGGACAATGGCATTGAAATCTTATCAGGGAGATGGGCCTTCATTAGAAATGGATCTGATAACTTTCCAAAGTGGCATGTAATTGAAAAGTGTTTCAAGTATACGATATGTATGGCTTCTTGTACCGAAGGGAAAATATCCGGTTCTAGTTCGTGTTGCCCTCCGAGTGAAGGTTTTATTCTTCTCGCCCTATTTGTGTGAGTCATTTTCAACTATAAAAGTTGTGAAAAACAAATACAGAAGCAGGCTCGCAGATTAATGTCTTGATAGTTGTATCCGAATGGGGGCTACAATCTGCTCACCTAACATCAAACAATTAGATGAAAGTGAATTCCATTCTTTTCAGTAAGAGTAAGTTATATATAAAGTTGTTTTTTTTATATTCGACTTTCATTTAGTTTTAAAAATTAATAATCATTGTACTTTCTAGCATTAAAATTAATTTTATTACAAAAATTTACTTACATTTTTATATTATTTGAAATACAATAATGAAACTAAACCACCTCCGTTTGTAAACAGTTGTATTATTGTCTTTGTACCAGTATCAATAATGGCCAATAAGCCTACGAGGTATGCCCATTTTTTTTATCTGGGTATCTCGTGAAACAATGTGACATTTTAAAGTAGCTCCCATACCTAATGAGTTTGGCGACCTCTGGTCTAAGGTGTCACTCTCGCAAAATAATGGACTCTCGATGTCCGGGAAGGCAAGCAAGGTTCGAATACCGCTTGGGTGTACTGAGGGTGTTTTTTACTAAATGATTGTCCATTAACCCTTCACGCAAATGCGGATACACTTCCTCTAATTCAATCTTACTCTTTCCTAACATATTAGCGTAATTAGTGTAGCCTATGCGTATAGCCCGGCCGGGTAGTAAGACGTGGTGCTAGCCACAATTAGGCCTAGATAAGCAGTCACACACAATGTGGACCTACATTGAACAAATTTCCTAATCGCGGAAAACTACTTTTTGTCTAAATGAAAAATACATTCTTAGTAAATAAGTACATAATAATCATGTAAAATAGAGTTTTATATTGTGTAAAATCAAACCACATCAAAGGGCTTTGAAAATAAAATTAAAAAACACTATTTTAAATGTGTTATTTCGTAGGTAAAGACACCCCCAACCAATGGTTACACTGCCTAAGGTGACAGTCTCACAATATACTAAATTGACAGATACGAAAAGGTGAATTCAAATATCGACTGGATGTAGTGATGTTCCATACCCTTCTTGCCCGCAAATGCGAGGACATTTCCTCTAGGTTCTACTTACATCATTCCTATTCAATAAGTTGAAATATGCGAACAGTCCATACGGATTTAGTAAGACGTAATGGATTCTGGAAATACGATCTAAATTATTTAAAAAAATCAAATAAATATAATAATTGGATTTCTCTATTTAGCAGAAAAAGTTTTGTAATCGTGAATATTTTTGACCTCGAAATTATTATGCTTATGTGCCCTCAACTCAAAAATTGAGTTTTACATTTCCGCCTGCCTATACCTAAGGCTACAACCGAAACAGTTTTGTGTATTTCGTTCAAACTTGATAGATACGTGGTCACACCTCCACGTGAAATTGAAATTTTAGTTCTAGATCTAAAATTAAGGGCTGATTTCTGAAAATTTAAAATTTTCTGAAAATTCTTATTCTCTTTGTTCCAAATAGATATCTGGAGATGGCCTTATATGAAAAATATTATTTTACATAGTATTTTATGGAAATTTTATTTAAAATATGATGATCATTTCCTTTTGAAAATTTGATTTTTTTAAACGGGTGTCTGTGGAGTGTTTTACATAATAAATAAGAATAAATGTTTCTCTTTATAAAACATTTAGGGTAGCCTTCTAATGACTTGAGTTTTGGAAATTGAGTTTTTTTAATAGTGTTTACAGAGCTGTTTAAAATTCATATGTTAAGAGAATCTTAATCTTTGGTTTTTTTTAAAGAAAACTAATATTTAAGTGTATTTTACTGAAAACCAATTTTTATATATTTTTCTCCAAACTTTAATAATTTATTTTCTAAAAGTATGTACAATGAATGGTGTTATTCTTTGTTTCAATGTTTGTATATTATTTGAACTCGCACTCTTGAAGTTAAGGTTCTCTTTGTTAGCACGACGATATAAAATAGCTCTCTTGTTAGCCAGTCTTTTTTTGTGTGTGCGTGTTTTGTGATCCCCTTACCTTACCCTCGGCCATTAAACTTGATTGTCGGCCGTGAAAGGGTTGGAGGGTGGGAAGAGGAAGTACTAGATTTTGGTTGCCACATTCCAGACAGAACTGTTTAGAGGGCGCAGGAACGATGACAGCAGTAGAGACCACGGAACTGCCAACAACATTAACCGAGAGAGAGAGATTGTCTACTGTCGCATTCACAGAGCTTCATTCCTTGGTACAATATTTGGGAAATTGTCCTGTCGTGGCGGAGAATAGGGCTGTACCTACGGGAAAGGTTTTTTTTGGGGGGTGGGGGGGAGGATTCGACTCTTCCCTTTCTTTTGAACCGAGGGAAGGAGTGTGTTGTTTTGGGGGCTCAGCCCCTCTGTCCTCTTTGTAACAAGAAGGGGGGGAGGGGTCAACTTTTCTCCCTCCTATTTTTACTTATTTGGGTAGAGGATTGTTTTTAAGGTTCAACTCTTTTCCCCCTCCCTATTTTTTTTATCTAGGGGGAGTTGGGGTTCAACCGCCTCCTTTCTTTTCGAAGGTATTACAAGTAATAACCAAGTATTTTTATGCCCCTCAATGCCTAGGCTAGTTGCTTATTGGAGTCTTACAAAACTAGCTGCACGTATATTAGTACTCTGACAGGAAGGAACTATTAAAAATATATTATCATTTTTTTACTCAACATTGATAACATATTACTTTATTATTAGTATTATTTCATTTAACTTTATATTATATCATTTATTATTTAATCTATGGAAAGTGACAGTTCCATATCACATGACTACGTATTTACATTTACAGTATATGTTATAATTGGGTTTACTAACTTTTAAAGCTGTCAAATAAGTTCCTTGCTATCTTAATCAGTTCCCAATTGAGGATGTTTGGGGGGTAAAAAGTGATAGCCCCCATGGAGCCAGTTGGGATATTTTCCACATTTAAACAGCTATAAAATCCGTTAATCTAGCCATAAACAATAAATGAAATATTCATTGATATTAGCTACTGTCTAAATCTTGGCTGAATATATTTTAAAAAACTGGCAGTTCAAGAGATAAGCTACCAGAAATCCATACTAACACATTCTTTCATAAAATGAATCTATGATAGTTATCATGTTTTTGCACCAAGATCATCAATTATGTTTTTTAAAAACCTTTAAACTATTTCAAGACGTATATTTTGATGTTTTCCTTGCCATCTCTAGAGGGGGACTTAACTACGTCCCGTTGCAGCTAGAATTTCCTCCAAAATACCCCACAATATTAACATATACTTTCCTAATGGGTGTTTGTTTCTTTCCATACCCTCCAGAAGCTTCTAGATTACCTTTAAAGCTAAAATTTTGCACACTTATAGTATACTCGTAGACCACGAGACAGAATCTACGAAGCCGAATTTTAAATTTTAAATTATTTTTCATGGCTTTTTATTATTTTATTTAATAAATAGAACTACATTTGTTCGCGCTCACGTTATCCACACTTACGTAATAACTGACAGAAAGATACTTTTTTTCTTACTAACAACTCCCAAACTTCCATGCGCTTATTAATTGAAGGTTAGAGTTTGTTAGATTGTTTAGTATTATAATCATGTGTTATTGAGCTTCTACTTCAGTAATAATTATAAGAATATGTGTTTATAAATAGTACTAGCTTATTTATCACCCTTATAATAAAGCTTTGTTCATAAAAATAATTAACTACCTGAGATGATGCATTAAAAATAATAACTCCTAATAAAGTAATGAAACAAATAGCCGAAACTATTGTTAATGCATTTTAGTGAGGATTACACCTTTTAGATATCATATTCTGAAAATTGAAAAATGACACCTGGACAAGGTGTAATCCTCACTAAAATGCATTAACAATAGTTTCGGCTATTTGTTTCATTAATATATGCAATCCCGTACAATTATATATATAATTGTCAATTGGCCGCAAAATTGCCAACTACCGAGTCGCTGATGGCTGCGTTGTCTGATGGCTGTGATCTTAGATAATCACATGTTTATAAGCTGACGACTTCCACGTCTATCTCAGACTCTGCCTTAAACTATGAGTGAAGAATGACCATGGGCACGGGACGAATCCTGGATAGCTCAGTGGTAAGAGCAGTGGCGTACTAAGCCGAAGGTCCCGGGTTCGATTCCCGTGTCCAGGTGTCATTTTTCAATTTTCAGAATATGATATCTAAAAGGTGTAATCCTCACTAAAATGCATTAACAATAGTTTCGGCTATTTGTTTCATTAATATATGCAATCCTGTACAATTATATATATAATTGTCAATTGGCCGCAAAATTGCCAACTACCGAGTCGCTGATGGCTGCGTTGTCTGATGGCTGTGATCTTAGATAATCACATGTTTATAAGCTGACGACTTCCACGTCTATCTCAGACTCTGCCTTAAACTATGAGTGAAGAATGACCATGGGCACGGGACGAATCCTGGATAGCTCAGTGGTAAGAGCAGTGGCGTACTAAGCCGAAGGTCCCGGGTTAGATTCCCGTGTCCAGGTGTCATTTTTCAATTTTCAGAATATCCTAATAAAGTGTTAACATATTTTAAACGTATAAGGAAATTATAATTGTCAAGAGATTAAGTGGGGGAGCATTAATTCAGCCGTTTATTAAAACTATTTCAAAAAGTAGATTCAATCTTAAAAACCCATTGTAGTCTCTTATTGAAAACCTAAGAGGCCTACTTAAATAAGGATGTCGAATTAAGTGATATTTTAAATATTACTTTGTGGATACTTTTTTTCTGTCAGAAACGCTAGCGAGTGCCATGTGAACTACGATGTATCTCGCCTCTGACACATCTATTGCAAAATAGGAAACGTTATGTGTTACCAGTGGCTGGTTTATCTGCGAGGGTCGCGCAGCACATTGCTCAACTCATAACGACAAGCAGCCAGAGATGAGAATCATTCCCTTTGAATTAAAGACTCTGGCGATTCCCTTGAATAAGCTACTCCCGTTCTGTGGTGACGTCATTTTTGTGGTTGTCAGTGTTTTTTTAGCACCACGTCTTACTACCAGTTTGGGTTATATGCTTTAGGGATGAGGAAGGTTATATTTATAGGAAGTGTATCCACATTTGCATGGAAGGAGATTGGTAGACAATTTTTTTTTCCAAATTACTCTCGGTACACCCAACCGAGATTCGAATCTTGATCTACCTGTCTACGGCAATCTAGTCTACTGCGATATTAGCGCCTTAGACCTTGCGGCCACCAAAGGGGGTGTCAGTGTGTATTACTCAACGATATTTACTCATAGACAAAAAATTAAAAACGGGAGTAATAACACTTGTTTTACAACAAATACAAATAAAACAGAAATGGATCCTTGGAAATTACGATATTTTACTAGTAGGCCTACAGCAAATATTATAATCTAAAAACAAAGTGTTTGTTACGCTTTTTTGCATCACGTCTTACTACCCACCCGAGATATTCACATTTAACTACACTAATGAGATAGGGGTGGGGAAGGTGACATTTGGAGGAAATGTAGCCACATTTTCAGGAAACGAGAGGGGGAAATTATTCAGGGATAAAAACTTATCAGTACATACAGCCAGAATTTGAACCCTGATCTCCTTATCAATTCCAAACCAAACCAGTCGAGCTTGATTTTTAGTTCACTTGCCCACCGATATGGGTAAAACTGAAATGATAAATGCCGAGCTAACTTTATAATATTATTTTTATAATTGTTTTATTTGTGAGTATTAGTACTGATTTAATTGGCACACACTTTCTAATCAGATGGTAATATGATAATACGTCATACAACTAATCCCAGATAATATTTTATATTTCCCATCTAAACCTTGCGCCGGTAATTATACCTTAGCCTTAGTACCTTGTATCGGGCCATTAGAAATAAAATTATGTGTTTATTTGAACGAACAATAAAGATTATGACCCGCATCTGTGGGTAGGCAGACTAAATGTCAGGCTCATCTAGTCTGGTTTGGGAGTTCAGGTTTAGAATCCCGTTCGGGTGAACTGGGAGTGTTTTCTCCTCCTAAATGGTTCACTACTCTCCTGCAACACAATTGTGGTTACCACTTAACTCGAGCTTAGGTTTGAGGAGGGTGGCTTATAGCTCGTGTACCTTCATCAGCATGGAGAGAGAGTGAGAAAACCCCAAATGTTTACACGAGGAAAAGTATCGCTGGTTCACCCGGCCAGGATTAAAAACCCTGATCTTTTTATCAATGATAGCCAAGTTCAATGCAAGCTTAACACCTTAGACCATGCGTCCACAGATGCGGATAGTGACATAAATGACTCATAATGGAATGTAGGCATAGCAACGATACTTGGTAAGATTGATATATTCTTTGATGCGCAAATACAACGATCATTTTACACCCTACTACCTCCATATTCTCAAAATATTACGTCGGAAAAAAAGAGAGACGACAAAACTAGAGCTTACCGTACATTGGATCGGATTGGAAAGGAACTATTGAAATGGAATGCAAAGGACATTTTTAATGTAGCCATGACCACTGGCTCAGATCAGATGGGAAACATCACGTCTGATTGGAATGAATCTTTTTTACAAGGAGAGGATATTTTGACGGATTCCGAAGCTATGCGTACTCCTCCTCAGGAATGGAATATTGCATCACCCTCTACACTCGGACTCAGTTATAAACCTGTTGATTTTTATTACTTGTTTCCTGCAGTTGGTTTCTTGTTTGCTTATAGCTAGTTCAGTCAGCTGTAATGTTTCACAAAACTTTTCGTAGCTCATACGAAAGTATTGAAAACTTTTTTACTGTCACATATCTAGTGGGGTAATGAAGTGTGATATCCACCCTCTGATTTACGTTATGCATTTATGTCGTGCCCCCAAAGTATTTTCGAAGCTGTTTCCTCCTCTACATCGATAGTAATTCATAGACCAACCACCATGCCTCCTCTTCATCAGCAGCAATGCACAGAGCAACCACCATGCCTCCTCTTCATCAGCAGAAATGCACAGAGCAGCCGTCATTGTCTCTTCTTCATCAGCAACAATGCACAGAGCGGCCATCATTGCCTCCTCTTCATCAGCAACAATGCACAGAGCAACCACCATGCCTCCTCTTCATCAGGAACAATGCACAGAGCAGCCACAATGCCTCCTCTTTATCAGCAGCAATTCATAGAGCAACCCCCATGCCTCCTCTTCATCAGCAGCAATGCACAGAGCAACCACCATGCCTCCTCTTCATCAGCAACAATGAACAGAGCAACCACCATTGGCTCTTCTTCCCTGCTACTATCACTCATTTCACTAAAATCGATGTACTCTACTCTTTGGTTGCCCTCCTCTGACTGACATGAACTCCGAATGCTAGTTCACCAACGTTCGGACAAAACCCGTTTATGTCCGTGAGGTTCTGATTCCGACTGATACGTTCCGATCCGATTCAGTGTGAGGTAAGCTTAAAACTCAATTCAAAATATGTTTACTTTTTCTATTTTTTCATTTAGAGAAAGTATTATGATTTAAAAAATGTTCTATCTCGAGATTATTATCAATGGTGTTATGTGACCCTAAGTAAAATAAAGATGATCTTACAATTCGGTTGGTCTGTGTTTTTGTCTGTCTGTCTTTTTGAGGCTACAGGAGAAACAGATGGATTTCATTCAAGCTTGATATTCATATGTTGTATGGCCATACATCAAGACCAAACCGTGACTTTGATCCTAAACCTAAAACTAAGGGTAGTTTACTGAACACTGATTTTTGAGAGTTAGAAATTTCATGAAAAAATATCCAACGATTTTGTATAAAATGAGTTTCTGGATAGTGTTTCAAATGTTAAATAAAAATGTTTGTTCATTTAAAGAAGAAAAAAAAGAGAATAGTTTACTGATGAATAATTTGTTTTAAATTGAGCTAAAAATTTATTATTCTATAAGTACCTATGTACAAATGTGTTATGTCATTTATTTACTATTTATTTAGTTTTAGCACCACGTCTTACCAATAATTACGCTAGTGGTTTTATGGATGAAAAGGCTATATTCACAGGATGTGTACCCACATTTGGGTGTAGCGAGAGGGGAAAACCATTTTGAAAGACCACCCTCAGTACACCGACCAAGATTCGAACCTCGGCCTCCCCGTCATTGGCAGTCTATTTCTACTGTGAAAGTAGCACGTTAGATTATGTGACACCGAGGCTGGTCAGTTATTTACTAACCTAACCTCAAAACAGCTAGTCATTGCGCCATCTTGATTTTTTTTTATCTGCGGTTTTGTCTGTTGCCATGCAGGTTGCAGAAAGAATAATTTGAGATTATTCATAGTGCTCAGTAAAAGTAACAACGAGAATACGATGAAAGCTGCAAGTGGCAACAAACAAACATAATATTAGGCTCTTTACTATGGTTATACAACAATTCATAGAAGGGGGGTCGTAGAAACTTGGTGTCTTGTTGAACAAGTTGAACGTTCAGAAATCCCAAGAAGGTGCTAGTTATTTTAAAACATGTTTAACCCAAAATAAGATTTAAATATATCAGCATGTTCCTTAAGAGTTAAAACCCGTATATTTATAATTTAAAAAAACACTAATGAAAAGGTACAATTAGCTCATTTTATACATTGTTTTGAGAGAAATGATGCAGTTATGAGATCAAAGTAAAATATTTATAAACAAAGTGCTAGTCTTCCTCAAAAAAATAAAATAGCTTTTTAACAAAGTCACTCACTAATGTATATTCACCACCCGAGTTTATTTATATGATAGCTCGAAAAAAAATACTAGAACTAGTCCCTAATTATTCGTACTCCAACAGCTGACATAGGCCTATGTCACTTTGGATAGCTGTAATGAAAATATTGTGTTTATGTATTAATGTGATAGTTAATCACAATAATTTAGGTCAATATTATTTATACTTATTTGAGGTTCGCACAAAGCTTAATTAGAGTTTTATTTCAGTTTAAAAAAATACTCACAGAACTTTCACAAAAGGTTTAACAAATAAATATTGCTTCAAAATTCCGAACGACGAATTTAAATCATGTGAGTGATCATGACGCAAACATGCTCTTTACAATGGTGCCATCCACCTCGAAGGCATAGCTAGCCAACGCGCTAGTCGTGTTGAACTTGACTGCCAATCACGGGGATATCGAGGTTCGAATCTCGGTCGGGTGAACTGGGGGTAGTTTTTCCTAAATGATCTTCCACTTTCCCTTCACGCAAATGCAGGTTCATTTCCTCTAAATTCAACCTTCCCAATTTCTAATCCGTTAGCGTAATTAGTACTTAAGCGTATAGCCTGAACGGGTAGTAAGATGTGGTGCTAAATAAATAAATACAATAGTGCACCCATACAGTGGATAAAAGTATTTTGTTCAGTTAAATATTTCGAAATATGATAAAATAATCAATCATACAATAATTTACTATATATATAAACAAATGTTACGGAACTTTGCGCGTACTTTCTAGCTCCATTGTTTAAAAATGTATATATTACTTAAAACTTGTAATATATGTTAAATTAAATAATATACACTAGCAAACCCAAGCAAAAATTTCTCTACACTTATGTAAAACATTTTTGACTCCCGGTTTTAAATTTTATAATTTTATTTTTTAAAGAATTAAATCCTCACTAGTATATTTGGACCAATAAAAAAGATCTATATTGTTTCCACAAGAGTCAACACTTCGTATTGAAATTTCGACTTTCGCTTAGAATTATTGACATTTTATTAGAGGTTGCACATCTTATGGTTATCTCATAGCTATTAAATTCGTCATTCATAAATTTTGACCAATAAAAAATCTAAATATAGACTATTGAGTCTAAAATGGCGATAGATCATTGTTGCACAAACATTTCTCCTAAGAGGTTTAAGGAAAAACAACATAAACTTTTTGAGAGACTTAATATTATTTACTTTCTCTATGGCATTAGAGAGTTATTACGTTAAGACTTAAGTAGTATCTCTGTACAACTAAAGTTTAAAAAATTGTATTATTATTATATTATTATTATTAGCACTGCGTCTTACTACCCGTTCGGGTTATACGCACTTACGCTAATGTGTGATGTTAGGGTGATTGTGATATGAAATGAAGGACCTACAGTTTAACGTGGAATCCGAACCACGGTGGAGGCCTGGCACTCCCCACGTTCACAATATGTCTTGTCAGAGGTGAAGGAAGGGTTTGGTAATCAGATAAATCTGTGCCGGGACCGAGGATTGAACCCCGGCCGCTACAAAATTGTATTAATATATTTGCAAATATCTCAGAAACTATTGTTTTTATAAGGATTATTTCAAATTAAAATTTGTTATTTTTAATAGTACTACAATTTTGCAATGATAAGTTATTTAGTATATCAAATAGTTGAGACACAGAAATTTCCTCCTCTGTAAAGTACCCTAAAATTAATTTTCATAGAAAAATTAAAATACCCATTTTATTTATAATCTTAGTCAACGCCTAGATATGAACTTTAATCAAAAATGGGGTTTTCTCTTTTCGCCCTTTATTAAACTACTCGTGATTTTAGGACTTAACAGACACATAAACAGACATGATTGCAAAACACACGTTTTAGGGCTCGGGGATCATGAAATGTCGACATCTATCAACATCTCGGGTTAATTTTTTTTTACGGTAACAATACTTTATATATACATTTGCGTATAGCTATGAAATGATTGTTTTTATATAAATATGTTTCAAATAAAATATTTTTATTATAAATAGACCTACATATTTGCAATTATAAATCATTTCATAGCTCAAAGAGTTACGAAGATATGATGAAAAAACAATTTGGGTGTCAGACCAGAGCCCTTAAAGTCATTTTGACTAAAAATTGATAATAGCCATTTTGTTTGTAATATTGATCAATACTTGGAAATGAAATTTAATCAAAATCATTAGAGCCAATTTTGATAAAAATCTACTTTATTTTTTTATCTTTTAGCCCTTAAGGAAACTATCCTTAATTTTAGGGTTAGATATCCAATTTCCAAAACTCCTTCCAAAACCCCTAGATAGCAAGTTTTATCCCGATCGGTAAAATAGTTTAATCTCTACTCCGAGGTACAGACAGACGGCAACGCAAAAAACACTTTGTCGGATTCGGGAGAGAAAGTCATGAAACGTCGATATTCATCAAAATCTCGAGTTCGATTTTCTTGTATTTTTTTTTTACGATTACAATATTTTATCTACCTATAAGATAGCGAGAAAGTAAAAACGACAAGTATTTTTTTCTTTTCCAAGTAAATACTATTCTTGTATTAAAAGGTATTTATGTATGCATTATATTACACATTATAGATAACATTCCAAAACGACAAATATATACTTTTAAATATGTTTTAAGATATTGTTTCGGATTGTATAAAAAGGAATTATTAAACTTGATAAAAAAGGGTGAGATTACTTAAGTTTACGTTATTTCAAATGTAAAATATATAAGATGTAATTAATCATCATCATCATTTATGGCAAAATAGTGATATTTAATAAGTGTCGGCAACCCAAAACCTAAACATATTGTTTTTCAACTGTCATTCAGGTAAAAATAAAAACTATAGTAAACAGACTCAACATAAAATGTTATGATAATTGAGAATGGTTTTAGTTGTTTAGAAGCGTCAGAACTGGCATTTATATATTTTTTTAAATACCGCGTCGTGAGGTCATGTCCCTTCAAGTAGTTAGCGCCCTTAACCCCGTGTTAAAAACTTGAATAACAACAACAAAATAAGGTAACATGCAATAAATTGCGGCGTGGTCGAGATAAGATGACGTCACGAGTAGCGGGTCAGTGTTCCCTAGCGGGTATCCCCTGTCAGCGCGCGTGTAGACTTCCTGACTTACTGTCCTGTATTGCGGGACTCAACACGACCCCTGAGGCAAATGTTCATCCTGTCCTAACACACGACGGAGAAAACATGGTACAGAGGCCGTTATTCAGTGAAATGCGATTGAATCAGGAATAGCAAACGATAGTTGCGCATTCGGCCATATGACGAGGGGCTATAAAATAGCAAGTCGAATCGTATCCGTCTGTTTGACTAAGATTAGGGGCGTATGAACGTTTTCGCACTAGAGGAGGCTAAAACTCGAGATTTCGGACTGGGATGGGGGTGCTACTAAGGGACAAAAGTGTTTAAAGGATTAGGCCACAAACTCACAGAGCCAAGAGGGTTCCAAAGCACCCCTCCTCTTGGAAAAGTTTTAATAATGGATTTATTCAAAGCTATTCTGAGGGGAGGTTTAAATAATGCAATACAATATTGTAAATGATTTATTATGCTTAAATACATTTTATTAAAATCTTAATTAATCATTACAACATTAAAAATAGTAAAAAAGGGTGAATAATAGGAGATTTTAGGGCAGTCGGAAAAGCACTTGTCCACTGAACTCGTATGATGGCCGAAAAAATGCTTTATTGGTATCAAGGGACTGGTTGTTGTGTTCGCTTCAGAATTAAGTTAGCTTGTAATCGTGTGCTGAAATGATTACTTGGTTAAGACAGTACGCGTTAAATAGTCCAAATAAATAAGAATCTGTGAGTACATGAAAGGAGGTGAACTGCAGAAGAGGCAAAGATAGTGAAGTAAGATGTTTTCCTTAACATAGCTTTCTGGCAATTTTTTATTTTTCAGTGACCCAGTCACATTGGTTTGACCTTGGATTGTGACTGAAATAATAAATAATTTGTGTATAGTTATCTAATAGAACCCGTCGTTATGGTCAGGTTATTTAGTTCTAGGCAACTAACAGTTTTATTGATTCATATATCATAATTACTGCATTCATTTATACTATGTTAATGTAATAATGTTTAGCTCACTGATCTAGTACAAAATATATTTATATTATTATTATTATTATTATTATTAGCACCACGTCTTACTACCCGTTCGGGTTATACGCACTTACGCTAATGTGTAATGGTAGGGTGATTGTGAGATGAAATGGAGGACCTACAGTTTAACGTGGAATCCGAACCACGGTGGAGGCCTGGCATTCCTCACATTCACAAGATGTCTTGTCAGAGGTGAAGGAAGGGTTTGGTAATCAGATAAATCTGTGCCGGGACCGAGGATTAAACCCCGGACCACCAGCACAGATGTCCGATACCTTACCCTAGACCACCAGGTCACCGAGAGCAAGTTGTTACTTTCATCGATCTGTCTCAGTTTCACTTATGGCTTCAACAAATATGGAAGTGGCAGAGGTATATGAACGAGACTAGTAATACCAATGAGTACCCTGTGATGGAGTAAAGGTATCGCTTGTAGGGTCGGTTGGTTGATGCATTTCAGTAGGTTTGGCACGCTGGTGAGTAATAGTATACTTAGGTTCAGCTAGTACGTCTCTTCAATGCTGCCTAGGCATTGCAGCTGACGGTGGAACTGTTGAGGAGCCAACTAACCTTCGGGTTAAGCATTATTCATATATTATTATTATTATTATAGTGTTTTTTTCATGAATTAGAATTTTTCTTAAATCCAACTATCCAATTTTCAACAATCTGAACTACTTTTATCACGAATTAACTAGGCGTTTTACTGTAGTTAAATAAAGTTATAGCTACAGAATAATAACTTTGGCAAACATCTCATTAAAAAAAAACAATGCCAATTTAAAAATCAGAAAATCTACCATACATGGATTTAGTCTGGTTGGACATAAATTAAATGAGCTGCACAATATACACTATTTATATTTAACTGAGATTAATATTTTGGTTGCTACCCACAGTAGGGTTAGATTATTATAACATTTTCATATCTCAGACATTTTTTTACACGAAAAATAATAACTATAAGTCATATAAGGAATGTAAAATTGTCTCGGCTTGTTGTCAAAAGATGTGGGATCTCCAGAATGTAGTATGGGTCGCTCACAATTGAGGCGTAACAAGGTGCATTCAATACGCACGACAGGGCGCATCGTTACGTTTCATTAAGTAGCACCCCCCAGTCGCACTCAGACTTATATAGTTAGAGTGAACTTAACCTGACAGTCGAGACACGATCTGCTTACAGGGCCTTGGAACAAACGTGGCAATCAAGTTGGATAAGAAACAACGACATCTTATATAGTTAGAGTGAACTTAACCTGACAGTCGAGACACGATCTGCTTACAGGGCCTTGGAACAAACGTGGAAATCAAGTTGGATAGGAAACAACGACATCTTATATAGTTAGAGTGAACTTAACCTGACAGTATAGACACGATCTGCTTACAGGGCCTTGGGACAAACGTGGCAATCAAGTTGGATAGGAAACAACGACATCTTATATAGTTAGAGTGAACTTAACCTGACAGTCGAGACACGATCTGCTTACAGGGCCTTGGAACAAACGTGGCAATCAAGTTGGATAGGAAACAACGACATCTTATATCCCAGCGCGGATTACCAAAATACCATCCGCACTACCCCAATCCGCATCCAAAAACATTGATCAATATCCACAACAGTCATAAACACGACAGCGGATCGTTAGTAGCAGAATAATAATGGTGCTCACCAGGTATAAATATCAAACTCATTTAGTCTAGTTTGCCCCTGGCGGGGAAGTAGAGGTTCTAACCTCTGTTGGGTGTAATAAGGGTGCTTTTTCCTAGACAGTTTCTCACTCTCCCTCCATGCTAATGCGCTTACAAATTCATATACATTCGTACAACCCGAACAGGTAGAAAGATAGAGTTTAATTTTCTTCACATGTTGATATTAACAGTTCTTGAAAATCCCTAAAGGTGTCCTGGAATTTAATGATATATACGTACGATTTATACGAACACTGTACATATATATTTTGTGTATATGCATGTATACACGTATATAGGTGTATAAATGTATATATATCTACTGTATATATATTCGTGTATATGTATATAGCTGGATATGAATATGTGTACATAACTATATTATATATATACATATAAAAATATACATCACCCTCACATCTTCAATAGTTCCATTATCTGAGTTATCCCTATCTAGAAGTTTCGACTTATGATTAAGATGCCCTTCACGCCCTTTTTTCAAAGGGTGGTCACAAATAGCTTAGTACTTAGTGATTCTGAGCTTGACTCAATGAAACCAAGGTAAAAATGAAGATAGGAGTCTAATTAACCAACGTGGGTCCAGCTTTTAAAGAAAGAATGCTAAGACAGTCGGATGTGTGCATAGCCATTAACACGAGGGCCTATTATTGATAATAACGGCTATACCACCTTATCAAATGTGACTTTACAACGATCCCAACAATGTAAATATGTTTTTGTGAACAGACAAAAAATCTCTCTGGTTTTATTAAGGCTGAAGGAGTATCCGAAATATTGTACTCAAATTTTCAGCTACTTTTTTTGTTTTGTTTATTTTTTAGCGCCGCGTTTTACTACCCATTTGGGATATACGCTTTCAATTACGTTAATAATAATTATGATATGTATATCTGAAATATAAATTTAAAACCTAGAACAGATAATTTATCTGTGTCGGGTATTGAGACATAAGAACTTACAATACATTCGTTCAAAATACAGTTGGTCTACTATTTCCTAATACGTATCTGTTATTATCTCGCAAACAATAGCTAGAAGCATCGACATAAATATGGTAAGAATGTCGACAAAATTAGTTAATTATCATATATGTAATAATAATAATATTTAGCACCGAGTCTTACTACCCGTTCGGGTTATACGCTTTAAGTATTAATTACTCTAATGGATTAGGAATTGGGAAGGCTGAATTAGAGGAAGTGAACCCGCATTTGCGTGGAGGGAGAGTGGAACC
>CABFVX010001988.1:52861-67204 GCA_902151425.1 Timema shepardi
AGTTCACCCGACCGAGATTCGAACCTCGATCTCCCCGTCCTCAGCAGTCGAGCAGCTCAACACGACAAGCGCGTTTGCCAACTACGCCACCGAGGCGAGTCATATATGTAGAGCTTATAGTAAGTTTTATTATTATTGTTATTACTATTATAATTATATGTTTTATGTCTCAACAGTTAGACTCCCTTGTCCAAATTGAGTTCTCCATACATGCCCTATCATCGCCCGCTTCATTTTTTATATCCTAAGCCTTCATTCGCTTTCCGTGTTTGAGTTCATTCATCAGTTACATTCGTCTCTTCCTGGTCCCCTTTCCCTAGATTATCCTGGCTTATATTTTAACTTCAACACCTATAATTAAAAACTTTATCAGAACTTTCAGGATAAGAAATATTCAGTTACAAACTGGAAGTTGAGGATAGAAAGTAGAGATTTTTATGCACATCACAAAAAAATAAACATTTTCTTCTCTTAAAACTAAATGCACATTATTTAAAATCAACTCATTTGGATACGAGCCGTCTCGTGTTTTTGTAAATCTATAATAATGTTTTTGATGCTGAATCGTGCCCGCTGGGATTCCCGGGGCGCGATATAACGCCTGTACATTAGATTACAATCACCTCTAATGGATTCATCCTCCACAGGGTGAAACAATCGGAAAAGGCTTTTCAGCTATTGTTTACAACACGATCATCCTAGAAATTAAAAATCAGTTTGAAGCCTATTAATATCATTATTTCACAAATTTTGATCCAGTGTGTCCATAGCGTCCACAAGTCCTGGGAGAAATAACTGCAAGTTTAAATCAAAACTGGGGTAGTATTGTGGTAGAAAGAAATATTTATAAAATTCAAACAGATTTTTTGTAAGCAACATTAATGATATTTTAATATATACTTTATATTATTTAATAAGTGCTGTAGATATTATCCATCAAAAGGAACAACTGCAAATCGAATGAATGACGTATGAATATATGAAATAATTTCTCTTCATATTCGAACCCATTCGGAATATACGCATGCATTAATCACGATAGATGAATAGGGATTAGAAGGTAGAATTTTTATAGGAAATTAACCCCCAATAATTACGGGGAGAGATAGTGGTAGGAAATATATACCCCCGATACACCCGACCAGGGTTATAACCCCTACAGTAGCCCCATGGCTTCTTTGGTGCTGACTGACAGCTCACAGCTGACTTCTGACAGCTTTAAAAAGTTACCAGACCAAATTAAATATCCCCTATGCTGAACCAGGTGATCTGCAAAAACACGTGTTTAGCAGCTGTCGCTTCTAACAGTCAAAATTTAGGTATATACATAAATGTTGACTGTCAGAAGTTATCTGTGAGCTGTCAGTCAGCACCAAAGAAGCCATGGGGCTACTGTATCACTCAGCTACTGTCCAGTACAGCGCGAGAGTGACGCGTTAGACCTTGCAACCAGTGATGCGGGTTGTATACATTACAGGAATTTAGTATGTTTTATAAAGTTTAAATATTGTTCTTCCTACTATATATAATCTTACTATATTATATATATTGGACTAACCAGTGGTGTAGTGTTCAGTGCCCCTGGCTACGAGTCACGGGTCCCGGGTTCGATTCCCACCTGGTGACTTGAGAACTTTTCCCGAAAGGAGAACTACCCCAACGTTCACCGGGTTTGGGTTAGTTAGGGTTAAGTTACGTTTAACAGTTTTACAGTTTTACAGTTCCACACCCTCATACTCACTATCACCATCGTCTCATCATCGGGGCATGGAAAGAGCCTCCACGGAAAGGATGTACGATTAGTACATTTGGAAGTCCCCTGGGCAACGTTACATTAATATCTACTAATCTTTCCACTACTTGCCTATATATGAGGCAGCCCAGACGTGCCATATATATGCCCATATACATATAAGATATGGACTCCAAAATTAATATTGTCACGTATATAGACTGGGATTATATTTATATAATTTTTTTAGATCACACTTAAAACAAAGGTGACCTGGGGGTCTAGGGGTAAGGTGTCGGACTTTTGTGCTGGGGTCTGGGGTTCAATCCTCGGTCCCGGCACAGATGTATCTGATTACCAAACCCTTCCTTCACCTCTGACAAGACGTGTATTAATCACAACTATGTGAATGTGGGGAATGCCAGACCTGCACCGTGGTTCGGATCCCACCTTAAACTGTAGGTCCTCCATTACATATTAGCGTAAGTGCGTATAACCCGCACGGGTAGTAAGACGTGGTGCTAATAATAATAATACTTAAAACAAGTATAACTAACAACTCATTAAAATAGGTGTAGATAGAGAGAATAGGTTTGAGGAAATTGAACCAGTATTATCATGAAGAGCGAACGACAGAATTTAAGATAAAAACTGATACTCACATGACAGTGCAACATTGCAAGATTCGAACCCCGACCTTCACGTTGACGCTAGCCAAATTCAATGTGAGTCTAGCGTATTATCCCGCTTGACTATCTCTGAGGGAAAAGGAGTCAGTAGGTCTACCACAGTGGCCGGCAACCAATGGGTCGCGATAGACCGGTCGATCTCACAGCAATTTCTAGTCGATCGCGTAAGAGAACTACAATATAATTTAAATTCTATCTTTGAGTCTTATAAGATCGCAAACATATTGAGTACTTTCAAATAATATTTGTGTATGATCAAAAATACCTTGACAAGTCATAATGTTTTTTTTTTAAATTTAATTAGTTTAATATGAGAATATACTTTTCATTGATTCTATTCTTTTTTTCTATCACACAAGTATTTGAGCAAAGATTCAATTGAAGGAAGGTATATACCAAAAAATTAAACTTAGATTAGAGAAAGTATGAGTGGGCGATCGCGGGACCTTTGTTAAAATGTATAGGCCGATTGTGGTCCAAACAAGTTTGTCACCCCCTGGACTCTATCTACAGTATATACGTTTTCCAAAAGTGAAACTATCGAGTGGAATAATCTTTTCCTTCTTCATCCATGTCGTGACAGCAGAAAGGTTTCTGTAGCAATGTAGCACCTAATTGAAGCCACACATTGATCATGTATTACATGAACAGAACTCTAAAGAATCATTAGCTCCTGACACCCACCTACTTATTGTTCCCTTGTCCCACAATAACAACTTATATTCCGCGAATAGGATCGATCAGGAGCTTATCAAGGCTGTACTAGAATTTAAGGACAACTTTTCTCTTAATTTAAAAAGTTTCTCGTCTAATGCCTCCATACAATTTGTTTTAGAGCATTTAGAATAGTTATTTATGGTTTTGACCACGGGGTTTTTAACCTACGGTGCGCGATCAAAAGAGGGTCGGTGGGCGTATTTCAGAGGGTTCGTGAACTAGTGGGCACAGCAGCCTTCACATTGATGTGTCTTTAAGAAATTTAATTTAAATTTAATTTGTTGTATTTTAAATTTAGATTCTTGTTATTTAATACGTTAATGGAGAAGCACATTATCACGATGTTGAAAGTTTACAAATATATAATTTTGTTAAATTTATTTCACTATGGTTTCCTTTATAGATACATGTATTTTAATTTACTCATTTAAAACTATTATTCTGAGAAGGAATTCATAGGCTTCACCAGACTCCTAAAGGTGTGCCTAGGATTTACCAGACTGCTAAAGGGATTGATAGGCTTCACCAAACTGCTAAAAGTGTTGACAAGCTTCGCCAAAATACTAAAGTGGTTAATAAGCTTCACTAGACTGCTAAAGGGATTGATAGGCTTCACCAGACTGCTAAAAGTGTTGACAGGCTTCGCCAAACTACTAAAGTGGTTAATAAGCTTCACTAGACTGCTAAAGGTATTGATAGGCTTCACCAGACTGCTAAAAGTGTTGACAAGCTTCATCAGACTGCTAAAGGGGTTAATAAGCTTCACTAGACTGCTAAAGGGATTGATAGGCTTCACCAGACTGCTAAAAGTGTTGACAAGCTTCATCAGACTGCTAAAGGGGTTAATAAGCTTCACCAGACTGCTAAAAGTGTTGACAAGCTTCATCAGACTGCTAAAGGGGTTAATAAGCTTCACCAGACTGCTAAAAGTGTTGACAAGCTTCATCAGACTGCTAAAGGGGTTAATAAGCTTCACCAGACTGCTAAAAGTGTTGACAAGCTTCATCAGACTGCTAAAGGGGTTAATAAGCTTCACCAGACTGCTAAAAGTGTTGACAAGCTTCATCAGACTGCTAAAGGGGTTAATAAGCTTCACCAGACTGCTAAAAGTGTTGACAAGCTTCATCAGACTGCTAAAGGGGTTAATAAGCTTCACCAGACTGCTAAAAGTGTTGACAAGCTTCATCAGACTGCTAAAGGGGTTAATAAGCTTCACCAGACTGCTAAAAGTGTTGACAAGCTTCATCAGACTGCTAAAGGGGTTAATAAGCTTCACCAGACTGCTAAAAGTGTTGACAAGCTTCATCAGACTGCTAAAGGGGTTAATAAGCTTCACCAGACTGCTAAAAGTGTTGACAAGCTTCATCAGACTGCTAAAGGGGTTAATAAGCTTCACCAGACTGCTAAAAGTGTTGACAAGCTTCATCAGACTGCTAAAGGGGTTAATAAGCTTCACCAGACTGCTAAAAGTGTTGACAAGCTTCATCAGACTGCTAAAGGGGTTAATAAGCTTCACCAGACTGCTAAAAGTGTTGACAAGCTTCATCAGACTGCTAAAGGGGTTAATAAGCTTCACCAAACTGCTAAAAGTGTTGACAAGCTTCATCAGACTGCTAAAGGGGTTAATAAGCTTCACCAGACTGCTAAAAGTGTTGACAAGCTTCATAAGACTGCTAAAGGGGTTAATAAGCTTCACCAGACTGCTAAAGAGGCTCATAGGCCTTACCAGGCTGCCAAAGGGGTCCATAGGTTTCACTAGACTACCTAAAGGATTTATAGGCTCCACCAGACTGCCAAAGGGATTGACAGACCTCCCCAGACTGCTAAAGAGGTTGATAGGCTTCACCAGACTGCTAAAGGGGTTAATAAGCTTCACCAGACCGCTAAAAGGGTTGATAGGCTTCAATAGACCCCTAAAGGGATTCAGAGGCTTCACACGACTGTTAAAGTTGTTCATAGGCTTCACCAGACCACTAAAGGAGTTAATAGGCTTCATCAGACTGCTAAAAGGGTTTATAGGCTTCACCGGACTATTAAAAGTGTTTATAGGCTTCACCAGACTGCCAAAGGGGTTCATAGGCTTCACCAGACTGCTAAAGAGGTTGATAGGCATAATCAGATTGCTAAAAGGGCTCAAAGGCTTCACCAGACTACTAAAGGAGCCCTAGGTGCAAACAAGATTAAGAACCGCTGAAGCATACCAACATAATTATAAAAAAAACTTTTAATTCAATCTATAACAAAAATTAATAAGATTCAAGCATTGTTTTAAAGCAACTTATAATTAATGTAATAAATTAGACCTCTTATGTTAACCAAATTTTCTAAGATCCGAATTTAATTCGAGATTTGGGATTTGTTGTAAAAATGAGAATCCGTTTTCTTAAAATACAGGACTAAGCCTATTTATATGACTAAAACACTATCTAATAATATTTCAAAATATTTTTATCGCATCATTATATCCCCCAAAATTTGAATTCACTAATCATAAAAAAATTGATAAAGCAAATTGACGTTCGTAGAGTTCGCTTCTAAAGTGCTCTGTTCAAATTGTTCTATCATTAGATATTGTGGTTAAATCCATTACTTTATTTCTAGGGCTACAAACATGAAATATTTAACTATTGTTTAATAAGAATCAAATAGCCGAAGCTATTATTTATGCTTTTTATTGTGATATTCTCCATCAAGATATCATATTTTGAAGATTGAAAAGTGACACCTGGACACGGGAATCGAACCCGGAACCTATGGCTTAGTACTCCAACGCTCTAACCAATGAGCTAACCAGGAAATTGTCCCGTACTAAAGGTCATTCTTCATTCATATTTTAAGGCAGAGTCTATTGTTTTATATTATTATTATTATTATTATTATTATTATTATTATTATTATTGGCACCGCGTCTTACTATCCGTTCGGATTATACGCACTTAAGCTAATATGTAATGGTAGGGTGAGTGTGAGATGAAATAGAGGACCTACAGTTTAACGTGGGATCCGAACCACGGTGGAGGCCTGGCACTCCACACATTCACAAGTTGTGATTAATACACGTCTTGTCAGAGGTAAAGGAAGGGCTTGGCAATCAGATAAATCTGTGCCGGGACCGAGGATTGAACCCCGGACCCCAGCACAGAGGTCCGACACCTTACCACTAGACCACCAGGTCACCCTTAATGTTTTATAATTTTGGCCGTTTTGGCGTATTCCCCTTCCTACACCACCCCATATTTACATCCATTAGTATTTCCAGCCTGTGGTCTGGGTCAGTTTTTTTATTCAAGCCATATAATTATATTTTCCACTGCCGGCTTGTTAGACCTGTCGTAGCTTCATATGCCTTATAATCTATCTTAAAACTAGGACAGGCACAAAATCCAGCCCCTGGCCGTTAACTCATCACCGTGAAAGAGTAAACCCACATTTCACCAATGATATTTTTTTTACCATGCCAGGAATCGAACCCGGGACTCTTAGCTCAGTAGACAGACACGCTACCGACTGAGCTTAACACCATCCCAAATGACTTGTAATTTTTTTCAGCATCACATTTCACTACCTGTCCAGGTAAAACGCATATGTAGTAGTTACGTTAGTGGGCCGGGGATGAGAAAGGTTGAATTTAGGGAAAGTTTATCCACATTCACGTGGAAAACCATTTTGGAAAAACCTCCCTGAGTAAACCTGGCATGGATTCGAACCCCAATCTCTCTCACCGGAAGTCTAGTTTAACACAAGAGTAATGCCTTAGACTATGCAGCCACTGAAGTAGGTGACTTTTCATTTAATAGACTGATCACTACACACCTATTTTGTTTCAGTGCCTTATGGCAATGGTTCTATGCGTTTTCATATTTCTCAAATATTGCAATTTTACTTAATTTTAGCGCTTACAAAACAACATTTATTAGCGGTTCCCACTCAGGTGGCCGCATGGTGTAGCTAGGCCGTCACTATCGCAATAGTCTAGCTAGACTCTAGAGTTCTGTGTTACTCAACCTGGGGTACACGAATACATCTTAGGGGTGATGTAAAAATTTAAAAAATACACGTATTATAATATCTTATTTCATAATAAACACTGAATTTTCAGGTTTGAATTTAGGGTTATACCGAAAAGATCTGGACGTAAAAACATCTGATCTGGGAGAAACAGTTTTATTTTAGATTTATATTATAAAATAAAGATATATATAGCTTTCATTTTGCTTCAAATAATTTTGGTACAGGAATAAAAAAGGTTGAATACCACCTAGATTCTAGACCACTAATTACGGGTAAATCATGGCTCTGAGGTTTTTTATAAATGGCTTTCCACTCTTCCCCCAACGCAAATGTGGATACATTTATTATGAACTCAACCCTTCTCACGCTTAACACACTAACGTAATTAGTACATATAGCCCGTATACGTGTATTCCGAATGAGTATTAATATGCAATGCTAGAAAAAAAATACGTATTTCGTTTCATTGTAAAAAGTTTCAAGACAACTTTGCCCGTGAGTTCTTATTTGTATATAAAGTTTGGTTGAAATCCGTCTATTAATTCAAATTTTATAAGGCGAGGGAGATAAAAACACACAACCCTTATTCACTGAAAACCTCATTTCATTATACCGTAGTTTAAATGGAATAAAAAACAACTAACAATACATCGTTTAGCCTTAGAGAAACAATTTTCCACAGTTTGCCACTTCATAATCATTGTGGAAATGTGTTTTGAAATAATTCTAACGTAGTTTTTTGTACATGTATTTTATAGGTTTCGCCAGGATAAAATTACTCGTATAATGGCGAAAGAATAAAACACAAATAGTTGTCATCGAGGCAATATAAGGGTGATATTATGTTTAATAAAGGCTACATCAGTTTGTTTATACAACTGTTCGGCGTTATTTCGTTCTAAAGCCTTCTATTTTACATATATTTTTAGACGACTAAAAAAACAAAACTCTCATTTAAATAAATGGTAAAATTCGTCCAAGGTGGCTAGAATTAAATTAATTTTGTTCTTTAAATATTCATCAGTAGAGTTGCAGTATTTGCATATTACTTTTCAAAGAAAGGGGGGGAGAAAATCGTTTGTCGTGACATATTTGAAACAAGTAGCAAAAAGTCAAAAATTATCTAAAATAAAACCACCGATTCTAATCCGGGGAGTTAAGGTTTCAATCTTGGCCGAGTTCATGTCTTTTTCGTATGTGAATAATCGCTTTATTTGCCCATTGTCTCTCCACGTGAATGTGCGCTCGCTACCTCTAAAATATCTTTTTAATCTGTATCCTTAGATTGAGACGTTATTAACCCTTGTGTTAAAATTACTAACTAAACAAACGGTTGAAGGTTGAGGGCACCAGGGGTAATGGAGGGTGATTTTTCACACTCTCCTTTCAGGTGAATGCTGATGAAGTTCAAATGTTAAGTAGGATGCAAAGCCGTAAAACAAATGTAATCGCTGAGCCACGTTTTTATCTATCTAGCTCTACAAATAAGTTGAACGACGGCGATGAATTTAACTCGCGACAGGCGCTAATGACCTAATTGTGTCGACGCGCCGTTAAACTCCAACAGTAACTATAATAACTCGCGGTGAGTTTCAACACAAATCAAAGAAAGAGTTAATACCATACTAGACGTAGAACCTTTGCTCAAATTTCCTTACGAATGGACATGTCTGATAGCTCTACAAGCTACTAGATCTATTTTCAAGTATTAGTGCGTCAAACCATGTGATCTGCAGCTGCCACTTTAGATACATATTATAAAAACCTATTAAATTACATTAAGGTGGAAATTTCGGAAACGCGATAAATGGTCAGTATTTTTGCAGATTTTAAAGCAAACTTTTTTGGCCAAAATAAATAAAACATTGTTCCAGTAGAAACATAGAATTTAATTTTATTAACGTATCGCTAATTGTTGAATATCTGTCAAGAGTGTCCTGGAATTTAATAACAACTTTTTATCTTCATTTAAAAAGCTTCTCATCTCATGCTACTATGCTCATGACATATATTCAACAACTGTTGATATCACCATGTGGAAAATTAAACTCAATATTTCTACTGAAGCAATATTTGTTTTGGCAAAAAAAAAAAAGTTTTGCTGGACTTTTCTCGCGTTCCCTGCATCCCCACCTTAATAATATAGTAAAAAGTTATAAATGTTGGCCACAAAATATATATTTGTATTTTCTAAAAGTTGCTCTAAAATGTACAATAATAAACAAAAATTCAGGCATATAATAACACACTTAACGGAGCCATTTAACAAGCTTTGTGATGTGTTCAAGAAACGCATCATTTAAGAAGTGTTTTTTTATTGTTTTTAATGTACTTTCAAGCTTTTAGAATTCAAAAGAAATCGCGAATAGGAGAACTGAGTCCAATTTCAACTACGTTACACCCTAAATATTTCAATTCTAAGATTAAGGTATATGACTAAAAATATAGATCTAACCTTCCTCAAACAAAGTCTCCCAACAGAAGATTCTAAGAGGATTGAGGATTATTTTAGTGGTTTTGAAGCTTCATAACTTCCATTCCCATGCGAAATACAGCAGTGTGAGAACATGTCCTTTCAAGTTAGTGGCACCCTTAACCTTAAACTGGTTCGTTTCTTAGGAAATAGTTCAATCTCGAAGAATAAGAACGTTAACACCATTCATAAGAATTATTTTGAAAAAGTAGATCTCAGTGGGCTTGGGCTAAAATGCTCACCTCAGGGCCCGGTGTTCTTGGGTTCAAACCCAGATGGAGTGGCTGGATTTTTCTTGAGTGATATAAATCAGTAGCACAACTTCCTTCGGAGGGGAAGTAAAGCCGTCGGTCCCATGTCGATTGTGGCGTGTAAAATAACCCTTGAAGGTATCTGAAAATACCTTTCCCGGAAAATTTGATAGGACCTTTCGCTTTCCCTCATATAAATTCTCGTGAGCTAATATAATCAGTCGGTTTAGAAAGTGAACGTTAAATACTTCAAATAAATAAATATATATATATTGAAAACCCGATAAGGAGAAATGGCGGATAATAAGCCCTTCAGTAACTACAATATAGGTAATTGTAATTACGTCAGTCATCTGGTCATTGGTAGATCTAGGCTAGCATGCTTAGCTATGACTTGGGAGTTTGTAGTTCGATCACCAACCAAGTGAACTGATGACAGTTTCCCAATCCTTCTCTAGGATAATCCATATTTTAAATCATATCCCAATGGGATTAGCGAGTTTTAGAAACTTGTAAATAGGAAGGAACTTTCTTTGACAGTCTGTTATGGAAGTTATTGAAATAATTTTAATATGTTCTTACAGCAAATAATGTGAAACTGTAACTACCATTATTGATAGAAATATCAAAATCTATGAAGAATGTTTTATATCAAAGGAAAATGTTATCATTATTTACCGCAAAAAAAAGTTCGTATTCTCTAAAAGGCTCTTTCTGCTAAGAACCCTATGATTAAAACGTGCTTTAAATATGTTAAAAAAAACAGCGACATTTATGAAATCACACCTCCGGACATTCGCGCATTGTCAAGGGCACCTCTCTAAAATAAACACAACGCAACAAGTTTGACGCCGTAGCGCCTCAATACAGCATACGGGAAGAGGGGAGGAGAATAACACTCCCCACTCCCCCACCGTCTCTTCACCCCCTACGGCCGCCTCACACATGTACCTGTTGAAATCCATGGAGTCTATCTCGTCGTAAAGGCGGCTTGAATCCATGGTTCGTGTCCCGGCGACGTCGAACAGCCACTGACGGGACCAACTGTCTCAACAGATTGGAGAACGGGCCGCGCACAGGCGTCGTCGCTAGGCAACGCGACGCAACGTCACTGCACGACCAAGCCGTCGTCTCCCAGAGTGTCCGTCCAAACAACCACGCAATCGTCGCAACACGGGGGACACCTCCTCCTCGGTGTCATTACTAAAGAGCTAAGATATTGTCACTCATATGTTGAGCTTAGGTTAATCATTGACAAAAACTGGTCATCAAACACGAGTATACACATAGTATACAAGTTGACATGTCCCACTCTGAAGAGTATCAAAATCTACGTATGTCGGTTGAACATTAAGACCTCATTGGCGGGGAAACGAGAGGAAACTGGTATAGGAACCTAAAATGGATCTTTGTGACTCTAATTATGTAATTTATTATGGCGGTCAAAACACAAATTGTGTTAGCGCTTTAAGAGTACATAGTCTTCTGTGCTGGCGGCCGGGGTTCAATCCTAGGTTCCAGCACAAATTTATCTGATTACCAAACCCTTCCTTCACCTCTGACAAGACATCTTGTGAATGTGAGGAATGCCAGGTCTCCACCGAATGCCAGGTCTCCACCGTGGTTCGGATTCCACGTTAAACTGTAGGTCATTCATTTCATCTCACAATCACCCTACCATTACACATTAACGTAAGTGCATATAACCCGAACGGGTAGTAAGACGCGTTGCTAATAATAATAATAAGAAGAAGAGTACATAGTAAAGGATGGAAAATCAAACTGCACACATAATAAAGGACGACTTTTGTATCTCAAACCTCATATAGACCCCAGCAAATACTCTTTTGGATTAGTTTGAATACGACAGAGATCAACCTAGCTGGCCTCAAGGTCCGATGTTAGTGGGTTCAAACCCAGCTGGGGTCGATGGATTTTTCTTGAGCGATAACAATCCATATAGCACAACTTCTTTTGGAGGGGAGGTAAAGATCCCGGTCCCATGTCGATTGTGACATGTAAATGGAATGTGAAAATACCTTTCTCGGCAAAATTTGTAGGCTCTTTAGTTCTTGCTCATAGAAAATATCGTGTGCTGATATAATTAATTGGTTCATAAAATGACCGTTAAATACTTCAAATAAATATGACAGAGACCTCTTTTAGCCATAATTGCAAGTGCAATATACAGTAAAGGTCTCATGATTGTCTAACAGATGGTATCACTAGTTTAATTTGAGTTAAATGTGAATTTTCACCATTTCCCCCTGTACCCTTCATTTGTATTTTACTCCTCCCCTGTTTGTTCTCCTATTGCCGCAAAGCTCCACCCGGTAACGTTATAAGCCCACTCAGTTTGTGGTGTTTAGGTTGTTCTTCTAGCGCCTACCTGTGAAGTAACGTCAAGAAAAGATAAACTTTCCCATGTTCATGAAGTTTCATTTTATTCGGCGACTTTTAAAGCTATAACAATAAAACAAAATGTTTACATTCTTAAATAAATCTCAAAACAGTCTCACATTGTCGCACAGTTATATTTACTTTCTCTCGACTTCTCCAAAAATATTGTGAACGTAAAAAATAAATAAAAATCAAACCTATTTTTGGACAAATGTCGACGTTTCATGACCCCCTGAAGCTGAAAGGTGTTTTTTTTCGTGATGCCGTCTGTCTGTCTGCTGCTGCTCTGGCGGCGAGTGGACGTGTGTGTTGCGCTGCTCTGTTTAAGTTGTGTGCTACGCCGTGTTGTGTTAAATTAACTTCGAGAATATTTTATCTAAGTACTAGTGTACTTATATGTGTGTTGTGTTGTCCTCCACAGGAGTGGAGGTCACTCAGGTGTGCCGGGTTCAGATCCTGGACGACATGGAATGTCGTCAAACAGGCCGGACCGCGAACTGGCTATTGTTTTGGACACTATTCTTCTTCTTCTTTCTTAGCACCGCGTCTTACTACCTGTTCAGGTTATACGCCTATGTACTAAGTACAATCATGTTTAAGGCTTAGGAGGGTTTAATTTAAAGGAATCGCACCCAAAATTGCGTGGAAGGAGAGTGAAAAACCACCCTGAGTGCACCCGACCAGAATTGAACTACGATCTACCCGTCGACCCGCCTCGATGGCGTAGTTGGCTAACGTGTTAGTCTCGTGTTGAGCCAGACTACTGAGGACGGGGAGATCGAGGTTCGAATCTCGATCGGGTGAACTGGCAGTGGTTTTTCCTAAATGGTTTTCCATTCTCCCTCCACGCAAATGCGGGTGCACTGCCTCTAAATTCAACCTTCCCAGTTCCTAATCCATTAGCGTAATTAGTACTTAGGCGTATAACCAGAACGGGTAGTAAGACTCGGTGCTAAATAAATAAATACAATCTACCCGTCTTCGGAAGTCTAGTCCAACACGAGATTAGCGCGTTACACCACGTGGCCACCGAAGCGGGTTCTGGACACTATTGTTCCCAATAAAATGTTGAATGCTTATTTGATTTGTGTGGGTAATGTTGTGGGACCACATAATATTCGTTATGCGTCTAACATAAGTGGTGGACGAGTGTGTTTGTTTATGGCGTATTTTATTGCGAATAAAATGTTAGAAGATCGGGGAGGGTCCATAGACAATATTTTGTTCTCAATTCAAATATGTCCTATGTCGTCCACTAAAGTAGTGCTATACAATGTCAACAAATGATTTGTTGTTAGCGAACTTCTCAAAATACGGTAAAATTACTAGTCAGATGAGATAAATTTAAAAAAAGCTCTCAATTACCCAAAGTTTCTCATGTCTACTCGTTTAGACATATTGTTTATATTATCCCAAAGAGAGAAGACTCTCTCGCTGTACATATTAATTTGACAATAGCTAGTATGCCATGGCGACTATATACAGTCAACTCTCGATTCTACGACCCCGGGAATAGCGTCCCTCTCGAAGTAAAGACCCTTTTTTGGGGAACCGTGAAAAATGTGGGAAAAAAGGTTGAAGAGTTTAAGGAAATCGGCTGTAAAATGTGTTTGTTGCATTTATTTAGGTCACTGCATTGCAATTATCTTTGTGAGCGCTGTATTACTAATAACTGGGGTGGGTCAGGTATAAAAAAAGACACCACCTCATCAATGCCAGCCAATATCACTTGACTCTGTCCACCCTCTCCCACAAGCAAGACAATGTTTCCCCGCGCGCGACTGCCGCTACATCACGCGCCAGGCTTGCTTTTGCCATTGTTATTTCGATTCTCGATTTGGTTACTATTTTGGTTTGATTTTGTGAACAATTTTTGACGACCCATGCTATTGTTTAACATTGTTATTTTGATTTGGTTACGTTTTTGGTTGGATTTTGTGAACGATTTTTGATGACCCACGTTATTTTTTTTTATATGAACTTATAATTTTGACGAAATGAGTGAAAGGAGTACCTTCTTCAAGAAATAGGTAGGTTTTATCTTATTTACTTTTTCACGTATTGTCTAAA
>CABFVX010001988.1:67983-91425 GCA_902151425.1 Timema shepardi
GCACCGCGTCTTACTACCCGTTCGGGTTATACGCACTTACGCTAATGTGTAATGGTAGGGTGATTGTGAGATGAAATGGAGGACCTACAGTTTAACGTGGAATCCGAACCACGGTGGAGGCCTGGCATTCCCCACATTCACAAGATGTCTTGTCAGAGGTGAAGGAAGGGTTTGTTAATCAGATAAATCTGTGCTGGGACCGAGGATTGAACCCCGGCCGCCAGCACAGAAGTCTGACACCTTACCCCTAGACCGCCAGGTCACCCAAGGACTTAGGGCCAAACAATGATAGTATATTATATAAAGTTTGATTTTCACAGTTAAGTTGGAAACTCATGTTGCCACAATGGCGGGGAAAAAATAATTACAACTGCATTTACATTCTTAGCCCGTTTAGTTACTAATGTAGAGATAAATTATACAGTAATCAAAACTAAACGACGTCAACCCGCAAGGGGGTTGTGGTCTCTGTGGTAAAGAGTTCTTGGCTGCAGATCCAGAGGTCCCAGGTTCGATCCCCAGACCTTCCAAGATTTTTCTGTGAAGCAGAAGGTCTGGGACAGTCTCAACTCTACATCATGAGGACAATTATTGAGGATCTACTTGACTAAAGAAGAAGTATATCCACTCTAGAAAACTGAGATTAATGATCGGAGTTTTGGTTATGTCAACCATGGGACACCCTATAGCTGCAAATATTAGGACTATCTTTACCCATTTTGATAACAGTTTATATAAACTCTATCTCTATCTCTTTATAAAATTAAGCTGAAAGTAGATCTGTCAGGAAATAAAAATCCACTTCCAGACGAACTGGAAAACTGAAATTTGGCGGGCAGGTCTAACTAGAATAATCTAAAACCAGGAAATTTCAAAATGGGGTGGGGGCTATAATTAGAAGGGAAAAAAAACCTTTTTAGATGAGGTAGAAAATTAAACTTTGGTAGGAAGGTAAAAGGACCAATACAAATAATCATTAAAGTTTGAAAACCTTGAAAGTTTTGTTGGGACTCCGGGAAATAAGAATATAATCAGAAAAATAGTTAATAAGTGTGGTAGAAAATCTAAATTTATCAGGAAGGTAGAAGGAAACCTTCAGGTAACCAGTTAAGTCCTTAAAATTTAAAATTTCTAAGTTGCAGCTGGACATATGGGAGGAGATAGGGTAATTAAGGAGTTTAACATTTCCAAAATTAATAAAAAAAACTTTTTCTCATTGTGGTAGAAAACCTAAATTCAGAAGGAATATAAAGAGACCACTTAAAATAACCTCTGGAAAATAGGGTGAGAGGCAGGACATGGTATTTAAATAAATAAAATCTGTTAGGGTAGGTAGAAAATTAAATTTGTCAGAAATATAGCGAGACCACTCCAAATATTAAAATTATAGCTATATATTCTCTCTTTAAAAGTGAGCACAGGTAAAATGGGGAGGCTTCAAAATTTCCTAATTCAGAAGATTAAACTACCTAGTACCTATCAATTTGGTAGAAGATTGAAATTTTTCAGGCAGATGTAAGAACTACTCCAAACTGCAATTAAGGTTTGAACATTCTTAAATTTCAAAATAAAAGTCCACAAAATGAAAATGTGTTCCTACCAAGTTTCTAAAAACATAAAACAATCCTCAGTATATTAGATAATTGAAATTGTTTATTAAATGTTAAGGAAAAATCCAAAATAGCTGGAGGAGTTTGAACATTTAAAATTTAAATTGGGTTATAGGAAATGGCCATGGCTGGAAATTTCCAAAACCTAATTTATTGGTGTGATAAAAATTGAAATTTGGTGAAATGGTAAAGAGCACACCCCAAAAGCAAAACTTTTTAAAATTTGAAATTAAAAATTGGATGGATGGTGGTGAAATGGGGAGTGAGAAGAAATTTCACCATCTTTCGATATGATAGAAAATAGAAATTTCACAGAAATTTAAAGATGAATGTTATTTTTAATTTTAAAATCAAGATCTGTGTGTAAAAAAGCTAGAATTTAAAAAAAACTAATATAAAAATCCTTTCTAAGTTAGAAAATTTAAAACCATCAAGCAGTTAAGACAACCACCCCAAATAATAAAAACAAAACAAACAAAAAAGTGGAAATTTGAAACTTCAAAATTTGTTTAGGAAACGAGGGGGCTCACAATTTATCAAATTGATAGAAAAATATTTCTCAATGTAGAATAAAATAGAAATTTGGCATATAAATAAATATACCCAACTGCATAACTGAATGATGTTTAAATTGAAATTTTATAGGCATGAAAAAGAACCAGATACCAGATACCCGAGAATATTTAAAATTTTCAAAATTGAAATGTGGGGAGTGAAAATTATTGGTGAGGTGTGAGAGGGGGGTAGAGTAGCTTGAAATTCCTCCAAAGCTAATAGAAAATATTCCTTTCAATGTTGAAGAAAAATTTAATTTGGGAAATTGTAACGTTTGTAATTTAACACTCAGGGGTCCAAGAAATGTATGAAAGGTAGGAAGAGGTGGCCTCTAAATTGTTAAACTAATAGAAAAAAAACTTTTTCGCGCTTAGGCAATCATCGCCTTTATTTGTGCACTCAGTTTGTGTGTTAAGTAAAAAAAAAAACATTTCAAAGATTTAATTTATTTTAATTAATTGATTGCAATATTTGAATTGGGATTGCCATAGTTAGCTCAAGATTGTACAAGAAGGTACTTTAAAAATGTTTGGTTTGCTATCAGTTGTTAAACATCCTAATTTGATAGAGTTTTGATGCAGTTTAGTTGCTTAGCCATGGGAATAATGGGTCAAACCACTAGTAATTTATTAATCACACAAGACATATTTCAAGAATTCCAATTTTAGTGACTCAATCCATGGTGAAGGTCTGAAGTGGGCTTACGATAGAAATCAGGGTTAAGTATTTTATTTTAGCACCACCTCTTACTACCCATTCAGGTTAAACGCTTATGTACTGATTAAGTTAATGGTTTTAGGGATGAGGGAGGCTATATTTAAAGGAAGTGTTCCTGCATTTGAATGAAGGAAGAGTGGAAAACCATTTTGGAAAAACTCCCCTCAGTACACCCAACCAAGATTCGAGCCTCGATCTCCCCATCATCAGTGATCTAGTCTAATGCAAGAGCGACGCCTTAAATCATGCAGCCACCGAGGTAGAGTTTAGTTAATATCCAACTGTGGTTTTATATTTCTTTATAAATACATGAAGATGCAAACACGTTTCGTTTGTATAATTTTTGAAAGTTTGCAATTAGCTATGTCCAAATAATTATTATCCAGGCTTATAAAGGATTTATTTTTTAAAACCTTAAATATTAATATCTCAGAATTGCTATGTGATGTATGAAGTCTAATATTCATAAGAAGACCTTTATCTGACAGCTATAAGTTATTATATCTACTTTCCCCTATTCATAGGTCAAATATTGTAATCTGAATTGTTCAGTTTCAATATATATCGTAAATACCTATAAAATAATATAATAATATTGTAAAACTTTATCAGTATTCTACAACAAATGTGTTTTAAAAGTTCCTTCTTATGAAAATTGGACTGTATTCTTCAGTGTATTGAAAATAAAACTAAATTAAAAGGATAGGGGATAAAGAAAGTATAATTTGGAGAAAATGTAGCTACATTTGCATGAAGAGAGATCTGAAAAACATTTAGGAAAGCCAACCATCTGTACACCCACCTGGGATTTGAATGCCGACCTTGTCATCGACGGCAAACCAAACTAGGTGAGCTTGATGACTCCTCGTTCCCACCGATGCGGGCTTGTTAGTTGACAAACTTAACACTAGAATTATTAAATACTCAACTCAAAGATGTAAAGATGACATGAAAAGTTAAGAGCTGTATGGTACAAGCATTTGTTTGAGGAGAGGGACTAAAACTACTTTCATGCTTAACTACCCCTGATTCCCTTAAAATCTCCACACAGATGGTCATGAGGTCTAAGGCGTCAGCCTCACAATATACTGTATTTCCAGTGATTCCCCGTTCTGGCCGTACCTCTGATTTCCCACCAACTATTGTTTAAAATGTTTTGTTATTGTAGAGAGGGTCAGGGGTGTCACTATGCCTTTTTAGGGGCACCTCTCCCATACTGAAAAAACACTTTGGCTAAGAAAATGTTATTATGGGTAAAATATTTCAAAACTTGGCCAACCTTTATTTTGACTCTAGAAATGTAGATGCTTTGGACAACATCAAGGTCCTTTTATACTTCAATCTTTCTCTCAGTAATTGGGTCAAAATATTGAAGGCTAAAATACAAAATTATGTCCAATGTTGAGTACACTAGAATTAATGTTTGCATTGCAAATATCTAAACTAATTAAATTACATTTTGTGATAATAAATTGGTTTATCAGCTTAAGATGAAATATGTCAATCTTGTTTGCAATATAACATTGTGTAGATTATATTTTGAAACCTAAAGTTAAATAATTATGCAAAATATAATTTGATGAGTAAAACAAGAGGACTATATCTCCCCGCCCCCTCCCCCCCTTAACCCTCTAAATCACAAGAGAGAAAATTAAGTCTATAGTTTTCGGCTATGTTTGATTTTTAATTCCCTCTACTCACACATTCACAACTATTTAAGTCTCCACAAAATTTGGGATACTGTCAATATATATATATATATATACATATAAATTAGTCAATAAACTAACAGAATTATATATGGAAGAAGGTATAGGAAAAGTGAGTAGAACTGTATAAATGAAACAAACACAATATGGCTCTTACAAAGAAAACACAAACACAGTTCACACTTTATATTGCTGCCACTGAACAAAAAGGTAATGACTACCTCTTGAAGAAAATTGATCATTACCGCCCAATCCCCTGACATAGGTTTCATTCTATCAGAACTTATCAGGAGGTAGTATCAAATGCACAATGCAACTTCCTAAAAGAGGAAACCAATAAAACAAAAGCGAGAACATTTTTTGTAGATAGTGATAGGATACTACAGTCAACTCTCGATTCTACGACCCCGGGAATAGCGTCCCTCTCGAAGTAACGACCCTTTTTTGGGGATCCGTGAAAAATGTGGGAAAAAAGGTTGAAAAGTTTAAGGAAATCGGCTGTAAAATGTATTTGTTGCATTTATTTAGGTCGCTGCGTTGCAATTATCTTTGTGAGCGCTGTATTACTGGTAACTGGGGTGGGTCAAGTATAAAAAAAGACACCACCTCATCAATGCCAGCCAATATCACTTGACTCTGTCCACCCCCTCCCACAAGCAAAACAATGTTTCCCCGCGCGCGACTGCCGCTACATCACGCGCCAGGCTTGCTTTTGTCATTGCTATTTCGATTCTCGATTTGGTTACTATTTTGGTTTGATTTTGTGGTCCATTTTTGACCAACCATGCTATTGTTTAACATTGTTATTTTGATTTGGTTACGTTTTTGGTTGGATTTTGTGAACGATTTTTTATGACCCATGCTATTTTTTTTAATTTGATACGAACTTATAATTTTTACGAAATGAGTGAAAGGAGTACCTTCTTCAAAAAATAGGTAGGTTTTATTTTATTTACTTTTTCACAAATTGTCTAAAAAATGCAATTTTATCGTATGAAGGTCAGTGGTGGAACAAAATCTGTTAAAATTCAAATAACGACCCTTTTCCAGGGAACCGTGAAAGATCGTAGAATCGAGAGTTGACTGTATTATCAAGATAGGAACAGTTCACACTCCCACCTGATGAGTTCTGATAGAATGAAACCTAGGTCAAGGATTAAGCGGGAACAATCAATTTGTATTCAAGAGGCAGCCATTAGGTACCTCTTTAACCAATGGCAGCATTGTAAATTGTGAATTGTTTTCTTATTTTCATTGTAAAAGCTATATTGTGTTATTTCCTTTTACATGTTTCTATCCACCTTTCCTGTACTTTCTTCTAAATATAATACAATTACCTCATAAAGTGAAAAGAGGTTTTCCTTATAAAGATATATTCAATAAAATTAATGATATTTTTCAAAATAACATTTATTCAAAAATTAATCAAGAGATTCAGAAACTGTAGCTTAACAGGTCATGCATACAATACAATTATAATACATAGATAATATCATAATTACCTTGTTAGATCTCATAATAAAACAATAAATTTCAAAACATTAATTTTCAATCTTTGAAAAATAAGTATGCAAAAATAAAATACTGCCTTTAAATAGGTATGTTTGGTTAACTGAGAAATACATACACAATTGTGGATATAATTATGACAAACAATTTGCCCCCATTTGTATGTTGTTCATTTTTTTTTAAATACATAAATTGCTATCTAGCATTGAACACAAAACAATAAAATATCACAAGGGCTTAAATATTTAGTTAATCATGGCAGTATAACAATAGGATACAGATTATACTAATATTTATAATGTAACTATTTAACATTTAGTTACAGGAAAAATATGGTCCCTCAACAATGATCACTTTTTTTTTCCTGCACCGAACCATCACTTACAAATAATATTTTTGGTTAACATAGTAACATATAAGCAATGATAATATAGTAAGTAATTTTCTTGGGTATAATATGCGTACATCAAAGTTTAGTTACTAGAGTTGTACAAAGTGTTCTTCTCGAGTACAATAGGTTGAGCCCGGATTTTTATGTAATTACATCCTACCATTTAGAAATGTGAAAAGCAAAATGTTGGCAGGTTAAGTTGTTTTAATTAAACATATTCTAAAATATTTTACTGAATTCTATAAATTGTTAAGATATTACATAAAATAACATATTTTGAGTGTTTTTTTTATTGTGGTATTATATTTGTGTCTTTCTTGGGAATAGTACTTTTAATTGGTGTGCCACTAATTTTTGGGCAACCTTTACTTTTATAAAGGTAAAGGGATGGCAGTGAGCAAAGTCCCAAGTCAGTTACGCTAGCTAGCCAGAGAGGATTAAATTTGCCGTGACTTAACATTGTGTCTGACATTTCTCATGCTGTGAAGTGGAAGAATGTGCCAATTAGTAGCCTCAGCAGCATATCTCTCATGCCACTTGTCAGTTTATAAACACAAGCCAACAAGTTGTAAATACAATAATTCTTGAATCTGGTTAGCTCATTTTCCCATTGTTCTTGGTTGGGAGAAGAAGCGAATTCAAAGAGGCAAGGAAAAGAACAGATGACAAAAACAGAACAATAAATCGATCAAGGAAATGTAATTTGAATTATGTATGGCACATAGAACAGTCTTTCTAAAAGAAAACAAGACCAACCATGTATAAGTGTAATATTAATACCTGCAAGTATGTACAGTTTGTGAAGATCAACATTTAGCCTTAGGTTGAACAAAATAACGATAGGAAACCAACTTTAAACATCTGGAATGAATTGGCATTTACTTGTTTTCAAAGAGCTGGCAACAATGAAAGGAGATTTCGTTCAAAGTTTGTAGTGTTAAAATGATTTATCATATCAGTTATATAATGGCATTTATTTGAAGTATTTATAATTAATGAGAAATTTAAGTGGTGTTAAACTAAAAATGCAATACAACTTGTTATTGTACATGTGTGTATTTATAAAAGTGTTTTTCTATTACTTCCTTCAGACATTTGCAGCCATAAAAAAAAAGTTTCAATAATATATGCAATTATTATTAACAAGGCAGAAAAAAAAAGGTTTATTCAATGTTACAGATTTTCAAATTATTATATATTTTACTACATATTTTAACTAATTTTATTATGTATTTATATAAATATTTTGTAGGTTAATAATAGATAAAAATCCGGGCTCCAATGTGTAAATCAAAGTGCATTTACTAAAGTTGTACGGGTGTGGATATCCCTATTGCAGCCAAACCAATTGTAAAGTCGATTCTTACACTTGGGTAGCATGCACCATGAAGCTTGTTCTTCGATTAGTTTCTGCTTTCATCTTCCAGTTGTGTCGTTCCAACTTGTGCACCTCACTATGAGCGCGTTCTGAAATAATGAGAAAACAATAGTGAACCAACAAAACATCACAACTTGGATTACAAAGTTGAATTAATTGTGTGGGTTAAGCCAGCGATTCGTTGGGTGGGCGGCAAAATTTGACTTTTGTTTTAGTGTCATGGTCCAAATATATTATGTATATAGTTTGAACTATTTTTTATATATTATTGTTTTATTCTGTCATGTTTAACCGATTTGATGCAAATATCACCTTCTTCTTATCATTGCAAAAATTATATTGTGTTTGTTCCCATTATGTGTTCCTATCACTCTTTCGTGTACTTTCTTCCATATCTTACAGAATTTAGTTATTCTATGAGCAGACTCAACCTGTTGTCTTAGAAATGTAGATTCTTGTTGTAAGTCATGAACATCAGCAGTAAAAAAGTAATTTATCTAAATAACAAATATAATATAACCAAAATATTAATGATACCAACAAACCATCTGTTGACTGCTTTACTTAAGCCCTTTGAAACACTACTGCAAAACTTCTTTTTAATTATAACACTCATCTTTGCTTTTTTAAATGTATTAGTGTGTATTTTGCAAATACATACCGTAGTCAAAATTTAGTTAGGTAATATTTTTAATAAAAAATACCTCTGTATCGGGTTAACTGTGGGGCATCACTCATTACTGAGTATCTGTCAGCAGCCATTTTGGATGGGTTGAAAAGGTGTGTGCTCCGGAAAGATCCAACAGGAGTGAGAACTGGACGAGAGCTGCAGAATGAGGGTGTGGCCGTACCCCCACCATATCGCAGCCTTTCTGAAGCCTCGCTAGGGACTGCTAACAGAATAAATATATACACAATACTTTAGTAGGAGCCACTTACTAGTGGTCGAGACAAATCCGTAGCCTCTATGTACATCTATGTGTTTTTATGTTCCCCGCTTTCGAGACAGACCTGCTCAGTTGGAATTAAAGTCATGCACATAAACACCAATACAACAAGGAAAAGATCCTAACAATTATATGGTGTAGGGATGGGATCCTTGAATAGTTAAACCCCTCGAATCCTTAAGGATGTTCTAGGATTCATGAAAATATCGAATTCAAAAAAATTAAAACATGCTTTAAAAAATTCATCCTCCATCTTGCCATCCATTCAAGTTGTAAACATGTATTATAATTATCCTAATGGAGTAGAGATCAGGAAGGACTACTTGCATTTGTGTGGAAGGAAAGTGAGAAACCATTTAGGAAATACCACTCTTATTAAACCTGACTTGAATTGACTAATAAGACATTCAAATTGATATCAATACTCTTAAAACTTTGCAGACCCCTAGAGATTAGTAATAATGTCAAATGCTGATAATTAATACTAATATCTTATCATATTCAATGTGACGGACAAGCAGGACAACTTGTGTATTTCCTACTCCCCCAAAAGTAGCGGAGATGACACCCACCACTAAACCCAACATAATTAAGAGAAAAAAACCAGTGTTAGATCCTCCAGTCGTTCAGATAACAGTTCCATCCTGAATCCATCAGAGTACAATCCTTCAAAATATTAAATAAGCGTCCTGTCTCTCCCTATCATCTCACCTTTTGATACCATTTCTTATGTTTGCATCCAATTCTTGAAATAATTTTTCCAAAACAAATTTCATACATTTACCTATAACAAATCCATTCGTAGACCCACCCTTCTGTAAAGTTAAGTCATCTTCCGACTGAGAACCGCCTACTTCCTTGAAAACCTTTTGAAATGTTAATCACATACCTACCTCCTTTCCGATATTGCCAACCCTTTCTTCGAAAAGACACTACCAATGAGACGAAACCTCAACACCATTGAACAAAAACCCATCAAATCATCAAAAACAATAGTTATATCAATATCCAGTCACTGACAATCCTACACTTTAGCTCAGTCGGTAGCGTGTCCGACTACTGAGCCAAGGGTCCCGGGTTTGATTCCCGGCATGGCCGAAAAATGTATCATTGGTGGAATGTGGGTTTACCCTTTCATGTTGATAAATTAACGATCAAGGACTGGATGGTGTGCCTGTCCTAGTCTTAAGTTAGGTTATAAGACATATGAAGCTACAACAAGCTGGTAGTGAAAAATATTTGCTTGAATAAAAAAGTTACCTAGGTTGGAAACAGTAATGGATGTAAAGTCTACTGACAATGGCTCCACCACTGTCATATTAAAGGGCATCGATAAAACCACGGAGGTAGAATATAAAATATCTGACTATCTTATCTATAGACTACACCAAGACCCAATTTAAGAACACTACACATGTTAAGAAGAATTCCTAATACATGATGTTCCTCTACAGAATCTCACCAGAAACCCTCTCCACAAAATTCTCAGTCTCTTACACCATATTATATCCTCCCCAAATTCCGCAAACAAATTAAGCCTTCAGCAATTGTTTATGGTTGTAACTCACCAAATGAGAGAATTGCATCACTGGATGATTCATATTTTCAATTATTCAGGATACAAAACACTACTTAAACAAAATTCATAAAATTGTAACACATGCCAGATGTTTTCTAGTTATTATAATAATAATAATAATAATAATAATTATTATTATTATTATTATTATTATTATTATTATTATTATTATTATTAGCACCGCGTCTTACTACCCGTTCGGGTTATACGCACTTACACTAATGTGTAATGGTAGGGTGATTGTGAGACGAAATGGAGGACCTACAGTTTAACGTGGAATCCGAACCACGGCGGAGGCCTGGCATTCCTTTTTCTAGTTATCACAGTACATCAAAATCAACCATGTGCCGTCCCATTTTCATATAAAGGATCTTATCTGACAACTAGAGGTGTTACTAGTGGTGATCTACTTTCACTTATTTATACATCAGGGCATGTTATCTGCAGCTGTCACTTTAGATAGATAATATCAATACCTATAAAATAATAATAAAGTGTTATCAATTTTGGTTGCAAAAAAAGTTTGTCTTTATAAAAGAGAGCACTTTTTATAGCACATACTGCCTGACTCCAAATATACCACTTCCTTTCTGACAAACCTGGCTAGGATGGCCAAAAGAGATTCTAAATTTTTTGTTTCCTGGCGAAAGATTATTTACAAATCAAGTGCACCACTAATGGTGCCAGTTTATGCATAGCTTCCTCAAATGCAAATATTTACATGAGGCTCCTTGAAAAACTCTTTCTACAATCCCAGTCTAGCTAGCCCGCTGTAAAGCTTCGCTACACTTGACAATGTCATAATCTAGACTCACTTTAATTCATTCTTGAACCAATTTTTAGATAATATCATTAGTTGTGTAGGGAACATTAGTTAAGGGCAGTACTTTTTCAGTTTTTATGTTAAAACTTTTTTTGGTCAAAATAAATCAGTACAAACAGAGTTTAATTTTCTTCACAGGGTGATATCAACAGTTCTTGAAAATCTGTCAACGGTATATCATGTAATTTAATGACAACTTTTCTCTTCATTTAAAACGTTCCCCATTTAATGCCACTATGCTTATATGGGTTATGACAGATATTCAACAACTGTTGATATCACCACGTGAAGAAAATTAAAATCTATGTTTCTACTGGGTCAATGCTTTATTTATTTGGGCGAAAAAAAAAAATTGCTATAAAAACTGCAAAAATAATGTCCTTAACTCGCGTTCCTTACACTCCCATCTTGAGCCCCTTGGACTTCACACACAATGAATAATGGTATTGCCTCACCTTATGTAAAGATACTGATTTGGACCCCTCTCCTATATTAAAAAGTCATGGATGAAGTGCCTTTTTCTTTAAAGTATGGTATGTAAAAGATCCTTTCAATACTTCATCCATAGAGAATCATGCGCTTTTCAGAAATAATGTCCAAGGATTGCACCATTAAAACTTATTTTTTCTTTCAAAAGTCAACTCCGCAGTATTTACCAAAAAAGCAAGTGATGTTAGCTCCCTATAACCAATCGGAAGCTAGCCTTCACGACACCTGTCGCCAGGGTGCTTTCGATTAGTTGGTTTTGACACTTGTCGCGCGAGGTGCAAGGGGCAAGGAGTAGGTCATATATAAGCCGCTTGTGTGTATAAATATACACAGTGCTGGTAGCATAAATCTACAGAGAGAGTAATAGCATAAAACCGTGAGCACCATCACACAATAACTTTGCAATCAAAGACAGTAATATTCAGTGACGGTAAAGTATATAGTGGTAATACAACAGAAAAATCATCTGTGGTCTAACTGAACTGTATCACATAAAATTATATCTTCAGTGCTGAAGATAATATCAATTTAATAAATCGTGTGCAACATTAAAGGTATTATTTATTCAGTTAAAATATCACATAATAATTCTGTATCGTAATAATTGGCGCTCGATCAGGGGGCTATAAATACCAATTATCTCACAATACTACCATACCGCTTTAATTAGTGCTCGATCACGAGGCAATTATCAGGTAACTAAACGGTATCACTTCAATCGGCATTCATCACCGACCCGTAACATTTCAATTGGCGCCCATCACTGACCAAATAATTCGAGTATCAAAATACTTGCTTTAAAACAAGCAAATTCACACCTCTATTTGTATCAGATTTACCAATCACCAAAACTAAGACAAACATGTACTTATCCTTTCTACTACTTACAACCAAGATTTTCAAACCTGCTACACCACCAAAATATGGAGAGCATTTCCCAAATAGTGCAACAATTCTCAACCCAGACAGAACATAGTTCCTACCTCTCAGAGAGGCAAAATAGATTGATATTTACTTTTTACTTTCTCGCTATCTTACATATAGAGAAATTATTGTGATCATCGAAAAAATCTACTCGAAATTTTGTTGAATCTCGACGTTTCATGACCCTCCAAATCCAAAAAGGTGGTTTTTGAATTTCCGTCTGTCTGTCTATACCTCCAACTACAACCTAAACTATTTTACCGATCATGCTAAAACTTGGTATTATCGGTTTTCATAGAGTTGCCCTGAAGGATTTTTGGAGTTGGATATATAACCCTAGAATTAAGGGTAGTTTACTGAAGGGCAAAAAGAGAAAAAGTCAATTTTCTCAAAATCAGCTCTAACGATTTCAATTCAATTTCATTTATAAACATTTATAAATATTCCAAGCAAAATGGCTACTCTCAATATTTTGGCAAACTGACTTTAAGGGCTCCGGTCTGATGCGTAAATTCTCATTTTTTATCATATCTCCAAAACTATTTGAGATATGAAATTACCTATCATTACAAATATGTAGATATATTTATAATACAAATATTTTATTTGAAGCATAATTTTATAAAACCAATAGCTTTCAAGCTGTACGCAAATATTTATATTTTTGAACTTTTCAAACACAAAAGGTAAAGTAATGAAACTGTAAAAAAAATTTAACCTGAAATGTTGATGGATGTCAACGTCTCATAACCCCCGAACACTTAAAAGTGGTCTTTGCAATGCCATCTATCTGTGTAACTATTTGGGATACTAAATAACTTATCATTGCAAAATCGTAGTACCATTAAAAATAAAAAAACTTTTATATGAAATTTATTTTGATAAAACCAACAGTTTCTGAGATAGTGGCAAATATATTAATACAATCTTGTGGGCTTTAGTTGTAAAGAGATACTGCTCACATTTTATTACAATAATTCTCCAATGCCAAAGTAATTAAATATAATTAAGTCTCTCAAAAAGTTTGTTATTTTTTCTTAAACCTCTTAGTAGAAATGTTTGTACAACAATGATCTATCTCCATTTTGGACTCAATAGTCAATATTTAAAAAATTTTGGTCAAAATTTATAAATGAGGAATTTAATATCAAAGCAATGACATGAAGATGTGCAACACCTAATAAAATGTCAAAAATGTTAACCAGAAGTCGAAATTTTGATACGAAGTGTTGACCCTTGTGGACCAAATATTGATCTTTTGTATCGGTCCAAACATACAAATGAGGACATTCTTTAAAAATAAAATTATAAAATTTAAAACCGGGACTCAAAAAATGTTTTACATAGGTCTAGTGCAATATATGCTTGGGTTTGCTAGTGTATATTATTTAGTTTCATTTATATTACGTGTTTTGAGTAAATATCTCCATTTTTAAACAATAGAGCGAGAAAGGCCATGAGGAGTTTCGTACCATTTATTTCATTTAGAAAGATATATTACATTACCACAATAACAATCTATCACATGGATTTTAACAGTTTTTATTTGAAGGTTATTGTTTGTTTGTTTCCCACTGTGTTTAATTAAGGATATCATCTAGAATATAAAAATATTATTGTGTTTCAAAGTGTGTGACTTTTTATAACATGGCAGACAAAAGAAAGTAATAGGTTGTCATCTTTGTGCATCGGATTCAAGCTTTCTATTTTCCCTAATTGCAGTTTATTCACTTTTTTTCTGTGTATTATAATATTTCACATGCATTACTGTTTCCAGCCAGTGGTCAATTCTCTATTCAACCCATATATTTTCCACAACCGGCTTGATCGGCCTGCCATAGCTTCATATTCCTTATAATCCAACTTAAAACTAGGACAGACACAACATCTAGTCCCCGGCCATTAATTCATCACTGGTTAAGGATTAATTTTTCAGCCATGTCAAGAATAATGCCAGGACCCTTAATTCGGTAGACAGACATGCTACCAATTGAGTTAAGATGTTGGATATGCATTATAATGATATTTAATTAATGATATTTTTATTTTATTGGAGATGTAAATATAACTTATGCACGAGTCTTACCAGGTGACATAAAAAACACATCGCTGTTAAGACGGTAACTTGTTGGTCGTCCTCTGATTGAGGCTGTTACAGATGGTGGCGGGGTATCCAGGAGTGTATCGGAATCGTTTATGTCAATATCAGTCAACACTAAAACACAAAGTACCGTACAATTAGGGATAAATGATTACAATATTGCACTATTATTAATATAATATATTAATTAATTTATATGGTTTGATAAAATAAAATATTTAAGTACCTTTCTAGAGCAAAAGATGGATCTTGTATTAAAAACACTAAGGATGTATCACACCTTTACTTTGATCAATATAAAGTTTATTATTTAAGTTTTGTTGTTTAATATTGATGGCTTGCAATAAATCAAGTTAAAACAACAGTTAGTTACATTGTCTGACCCTCGAGCGGGTGCGCCGGTATATTTAACAGAAGCAGGTGTGCGTGGTACTTTGTACCCAATTCAGTTTTCACAGTACTATTGATACTTATATGAACTTTTTTTTGCATATTATTTGATTTTGAGTAGATTTAAACACATTCCAGTAAATATAATAGAACTAATTGCTCGATAATATTAATTGATTAAAAATAATAATAGAAAGTACCATAGTTAATAACAAGCCACTTTTCCTTAAGTGGTATACTTTCAAATTTTTACAGCAAAAAAACAAACAAAAAAAAACAGAAAAATAATTGTTTAAGCTATTATTTTGTTAACAATATCCAAAAGTAATTGCAATAAAAGAGTGAAAAGTACGTAGTCACAGAATTAAGGTACAATGGCTTTAAAGATTTAAAACGTTTAGCAACTCAGATCATGCAAAAACACAAGGAACCAAAAGAGTAGTCAAGAGAAATGGTTAAAACTTATAAGACTGAGATTTGAAAAGGAAAAATCCTTTTCAGTCATGATTACACTAGCGTATACATGAGCTTAAAATGTACAGTAGAAGACTTTGCAACATAACAAATGAACTTGAGCAATTGTACATAATCAAAGGTAAAAATGATACCTTTCAAGGTGAATGGGGTGTACATGTGTATAAGCTGATTTTCTTGTTAATACCTTTTGGAAAGTCCTTTTTCCTTAATCGAATCCTAACAAGCCATTAAATAAGTATGACTATGTCAGGTAAAACATCTTCCAGATGGTTATCTGTAAATACCCACTTCAGTGGCCAAACGGCCTAAGGCATCACTTTCATGTTGAACCGGCCTACTGATGATGGGGAAATCAAGGTTCGAATCCTGGTTTGGTCTAATAATAGACGATTTTCCCTAAATGGTTTCCTACTCTCCTTCCACTAAACATTTTTTCCTTCCTCATCCCTACCCCAGTAGAGTATTTATCATATATGCATATATAATTATTAAAAATAATAATTGTAAATTATCAAATTTCTTCTTACCTGGCAACATGTCACAAGCCACTAATGATTATTACTATGCTGAGCTAAGGGGGAGTACTTACAGGAGAGTCGCTGTTCGTGGTTGGGCGGTCGTCGCCGCAGCCACTGGTTTTCCTCTTGATGTTCCTCAGAGCTTTCGCCAGTGGATCCTCTGGAGTTCCCCTCTCCATTTAGGTCAGGAACAGAGTCTGACAAGTGTTGCACACAACCTTAAACACATTGTTACAACATGGTCAAACTCTTTACAAGTAGAAATTGGTTGAATTTAGTGGGTACTCTCATCATCATTATCATTATCATTCTAATTATTGTTGTTAATGTCAGGGTCGCATGTGAAATGTAACGCCCCTAGGCATATGAGCTGCAGGTGCCCCCCTCCCCCCTCCTCACAACCCCCTGTCACCAAAACATCATACTGTTATTTGTTAACAGGGCCGCCACAAAGGTAGGGGTAAGGGAGGGAGGGGAAAGCGGAGCGGTCATCCTGGGCACCATGAACAAGGGGGCACCAATAGGCGCACCTCGTACCCATTTGTGCTAATAAATCTTTTAAAAATGTAAAGATTGAATATATTATAAGGGCATTAGATAAGATTCCAACGACTAATATTGCCAAATTTTTAAAATACGTCTTGTGAACAATGAAAATAAGGTTGTATAATGTGTTGTGACATCATTGTAATTAAATCGGTAAAGGGAAATGAGCAACCGTTGTAACTCGACAACTCGGTGGCACCGCTACGACATGAATTCGTTCAGCTAACAGCCTGCGGGTCACATGCCTCGTGATGAACCTTTTCCTTCTTTCCAATATCCACTATCCACTATCTTCTAATAAATTGGTTGACACAGTGAGTAGACAGACATTTACTATCCATTCACAGTAGAAATTACTCTCTGAAAGGTCTTTTTTCCTACCAATATCCTACTATATAATAGATTTATGGTAATGAAAAAGGCCTTTCAGAAAACAATTCCTATGCTGAACAGGCTTTGGACTACAAATCAATAAATATTTCGATTATATTAGCTATGATTTATCAAAGTGAATAGTGAATGACTACGTAGTAATAATCTGAACATTTCACAACTACAACAACAATTTATGTGTTATTTTCGATTTTCTGAATTGTGTGAATAAAATACCATATTTATACATATTTATTTAACCCTGTTATTCAATAATAAAAAAATTAGATGTACTCTTAGGCTGGGCCTATCAGCTATAGTGTCACATGATAGGTAGGTGTTATGAATTAGTCGCTATTTGAGCTAAAAACATAATTAAAAAGTGTGAAGCATAACCTTTGGATGATCTAAAAAATGTTTTTTGGTTGGGGACACTCTGCACAGTAAAGGTTGCGCCACTTGTTATTTTCCTCATAACAATAACCCTTAGAATTATGGTAAAAATATGAAATGGTGTGAGTAGTGGGTTAGGGGGGATGGCGCTTCTTTCAATGTTGCCCCAGGCGCTGACTTCACATGTGGTGGGTCTGTTTGTTAATTAACACAAATAATAATAATGGTGTAGGCCTATTTATTGCTACTATATACAGTATATCCCCTATAATTATATGACCACTGCACCAAATGGTTGTGCTTGTCTGTTTCTACCACGACTTCACATATGAGTGACTCAAATAAAATCTAACAATACTCTAGCACTTTGTAACAAGAAAGCTTCAGAAACAACTGAGTTTGCATGTGATATTTTAGTGAGAATTATTCATGCATGTTGAACACAAGGGTTCTGGTTTCACATCTCGTGATATCTTATCTCGGAAAAGGGCGCTGCTGTAAACAATTTGGATTTTTAAATGTTGCACCCCCAAAAATCTCACGCCCTAGGCCCATGACTAATCTGCCTAGTGGGCTATGCGGCACTGGTTAATGTTATTGTTATTATTATGCTTGATTTTCAAAGTGCTTTCCTATATAGTGTTTCAAAGATGTTAGCACAATTGTAATAAGATAAAATTATATTATGATACATGCAAATCGATAAAAATAAGTAAAAATAGACTATAAAGTGAATAAAGCACAAGGAATAAATTTGAGCAGAGTCTAATGCACAAAGGTGACATCGTATTTATTTCATATCTCTAGTATATCAGAAAAATTCGCTAAATGAAACACAAATAAAGTGATAATACTAAGGTCTTGTTGCCGATATAAAAAGAAAAGAAGAGAGAGACAAAACCAGAAAATAAACATTTTTTGTCCCTCTTTTCATTTGATAAAGGAAATATCACTGATATATTTAAAATATATTTGTGTTTTAAAGTATGCGACATCTTATATGATAGAAGACAAAATAAAGTAAAATAATATCACCTTTGCTTATTGGAATCAACCAACATTTTATCCCATTTTTATGAGTGGGCCTTTTCCAATTATATTTTACTCGATAGTTTATTTTTCCTTATCTTTAACCATTTTCGATGCATTGTAATAAAATTTAAAGCATGAGCTTCCTCGTTGTTAACAACGAATAAAATAAAATCATGATTATATAATTATTACTATTATTAAGGTTTGTTTGGTTATTAACACAGCAATGGCCATTATCTACAGAAGCATAGAATATGATCTCAACAAACATAAACATCTCCCAAAGGAAGAACAAGAACATATAAAAGTCTACCAAGGACCATAAAATTAAAAGATAAAGTAGGACATAAAACTTCAATTCATTAAACAGATTCACTGGGCAGATAAAACTCAACGGCGTGAACATGGCGTCACTGCTGTTGCATTATATCTCAAACTATGGATAAGGTCACCATAAACATTCAGGTTCGAGCCAGCAAACCAGACACAATATTTGTTGTTATTGATTGCTATTGAAACATCGTAAATTGATCATACCACGCTCACATAGACACAAAGTCTTATTTTAGTACCTAAATCACTCGATGCTGGAACTAAAGTTACTTACGAATAAGTGTCTTAGTAATAGAAACTGCAACTTTTTCCGTTTGTAGGAAACCTTAAAATATTTGGTAAAATCCCGGGGAACCCCTAACGTGATTGACTCATATTAGGTTCAACAGGGTTAAATTACAATATATATGTGTCAGTAAATAATAAATAAATCACAATTTTGAATAAAATATTCCAAGATTATTTATTGTCTATTTATATTTACTAATTACTGCCTTTCAGTATTTGAAAGTTGCTTGAAAATAAATTACTAGCCTCACTTTTAACATTATTACCGGCACTCTTCTCTTCATCTTCTACCGATACATGAGTTAACTAACAAATGTGCACATTGTTCAAAAATTATGGGCAGACTAATAAAAAACAAGCTTTTGCAAATTCTTGTGGTACACCAGACATGAGCTCGGAAACCCAGTAATTTATGGGAACCCTGATTTTTGATCATTGGATTGTTTAATTTTAATAATACTAACTGACCGTTTCACAGCCAACAGGTCATTTCAAACATTTATTGACAGAGTTTGTTATGATATGATAAGAAAAATTAACTTTGCACAATTGTTTCAAATAATGTCCCCTCCAGTTCAAAGGCTATAAGAGGCAAACATAAGATTTAAGTAAGTTAAGTAAGTAAGGTTAAGTCTTTAGTGCACACAATACCAAAGTTTTTTGTTTCTTTTTGTTAAATGTAGAAATATGTTTTTTTTTCCTGCCTACTTTGGTGTATGATTCTCACCTATTTTGTGTCTCGCCAGAAGCCACTCGTCTAATGTGCTGTTGATTGAGTTGTTGTTCTGGAGTGTACCATTGTGCTGCTGCAGGCTGGGGTCATGTGAGCTTCTAAGAGCTCTACGCCGCTCCTTACTAGCCATCATACATTCCTGTGAAAATCAAACATCCAGAATTAATGTGATGCAAGCGATCAAACACAAAACAAAGCCATCAAAAATCTTGTGAGATTTGCATTATTTGTGTTATTTTATAGGTATGGCTATTAGCTTCTTTTTATCTAGCACCGCGTCTTACTACCCATTCAGGTTATACATCTATGTACTAATTAATAATATTTAGCACCGCGTCTTACTATCCGTTCGGGTTATACGCTTTAAGTACTAATTACTCTAATAGATTAGGAATTGGGAAGGTTGAATTAGAGGAAATGAACCCGCATTTGTGTGGAGGGAGAGTGGAAAACTATTTAGTAAAAACCACCCCCAGTTCACCCGACCGAGAGTCGAACCTCGATCTCCCCGTCCTCAGCAGTCGAGCTCAATACGACAAGCACGTTAGCCAACTACGCCACCGAGGTGGGTTATGTACTAATTACTCTAATGGGTTAGGGATTAGAAAGATTGGATTTAGAATAAGTGTACCTATATTTGTGTGAGAAACCATTTAGGGAAAATAACCCTCATTAAACCCAACTGGAATCAAACCACTATGATCTCCCGTCATTGGCGATCTAGTCCAACACGAGAGTAGCGCCTTAAACTGTGTGGCTACCTAAGCGAGTGATAATAGCTATTTAAATTACAATTGTAGATCACATGAAATGATATATTAATATGGTTAAATATTAAATATTGATTGAAAAAAAAGTTTGTATTTTCTTAAAGGACCTTCGTTTTAAAATGGAAATGTAACTCAATCTTTACGGGGAGATGATCAGGCAGGAAGTTAAGTAGAAATGAACACAAATCTATAAACCTGATTTTGGTTAGAAAAACCGGTTGGAAAATTCAAACATTCTTATATTATTTGAGTTATTTTCTATGTATTGATAATATCTGTCAAAAGTGACAGCTGCATATAGAATTACTTGGTGTATGAAGATATTAAAATTGTTTTAGTTAACTCTAGTAACTACCAGATACTGTTATTATTATTATTATTATTATTATTAGCACCACGTCTTACTACCCGTTCGGGTTATACGCACTTACGTTATACGCACTTACGCTAATGTGTAATGGTAGGGTGATTGTGAGATGAAATCGAGGACCTACAGTTTAACGTGGAATCCGAACCACAGTGGCGGCCTGGCATTCCTCACATTCACAAGATGTCTTGTCAGAGGTGAAGGAAGGGTTTGTTAATCAGATAAATCTGTGCCGGGACCGAGGATTGAACCCCGGCCGCCAGCATAGAAGGCTGACACCTTACCCCTAGACTGCCAGGTCACCCACACCAGATACTGTTCTTCCAACCATAATTATCCTATAACTTGAGGGAAATGGAAAAAAATAATCACCGAAGATTGATCCACAGTTATCTAAATTAAATTGAGGCCCATACAATATCTGCCTGCAAACATCTTTTTGTAATTTAAATATAAAAATTTAGCATTATAGGATTTATAATCATATTTACAAATGAAAACAGCCATAAGTCATAAAGTAGTTCAAGGTGATATTGTTTTAGCTGTAGCGGACTATTTTCTTGGCTTGTGATGTCACAAATGATATGACATAGACTCGTTTATGAACTGCAAGACAATGTTTTATATCACATTGTGAAAGATGTGATTCTGAGAGATCATGTACACTCTATTTCCCTTATCCAACTTAAAGCTCTATTTTTAACATTATATCACCATGTTTTACTACCTGTTCAGGTTATATGCCTATATACTAACTATGCTATCGAGCTAGGTATGAGGAGGGCTGAGTTTAGATTAATTGTACCTGCATTTTCGTGGAGAGTGGAAAGCCGTTTAGGAAAATCCACCTTCTGTACATCTGACTAGGATTCAAACTACAATCACCCTGTCATCTGCAGTCTAGTCTAATGCAAGAGTAGAGCCTTAGACCATGCAGCCACCGAAGTGGGTTACTTCAATTGTTGATTGAGCGAGACTATTGGCCAAGTCTAACAAGCACTAAAGAATCCTTGTAAAGTTGGCTGCAAGTTGATACACTACTCAAGAGCCATATTATTTAGATTGGTGGCATGAGGACTAGGGTGTCAGCCTCAGCTGATACTGTTTAATAGTGATGGGGATGTCGGGATTCAAGTCCTGACAGTTTGTAGTGACTTAACTTTTCCTAAATATTTTCCCACTCAACACCCTCAGTATATTATGTTCAGACAAGTGAGCTTTACTTTTCATTTACATCAGTGCACTTATCATGGGTTCTCAAATATCTAATGTTCTATTGATTTAAACTTAAGGTGGGAGTGTATAGAATGCGAGCTAAGGGCAGTTTATATAGCAAAACATATTTTTGGCTAAAATAAATAAAAGATTACGCCCGCAGAAACTGAGAGTTTAATTTTCTCTACACGGTGATATCAACAGGTGTTTAACATCTGCCATGAGCATAGCGACATTAGATGAGTAACTTTTAAAATTAAGGGAAACAGTTGAGATTAAGTTCCAGGACACCCTTGACAGATATTCACGAACTGTTGAGATCACCGTGTGAAGATTATTAAACGCTATGTTTCTACTGGAGCAATATTTAATTTATTTTGCAAAAAAAAAAAAGAAGTTTTGATATAAAAATAAACCTGGAAAACTACTGACCTTAACTTGCGTTCCCTTACATCCCATGTTAACTATATCAGTGTTGTTGATAATGTGAAAGAGTTGTGTGTTTCAGCCATAGAAGCAGTACCTCTAAGAGTTCAAACCAGTCTTCAAGTCCGTCAGCAGCTCTGAGAAGGACCCGTCCTTCCCTCCCTAGCTCCAACACTATCGTGCTGTACGTCTTCCTGTTGATCCAGTCCACCCGCTCCACATCCGCCAGCTTCACCTGGAACACACACATGTATCACAATAAGACCCACTTCACCTGGAACACACACATGTATCACAATAAGACCCACTTCACCTGGAACACACACATGTATCACAATAAGACCCACTTCACCTGGAACACACACATGTATCACAATAAGACCCACTTCACCTGGAACACACACATGTATCACAATAAGACCCACTTCACCTGGAACACACACATGTATCACAATAAGACCCACTTCACCTGGAACACACACATGTATCACAATAAGACCCACTTCACCTGGAACACACACATGTATCACAATAAGACCCACTTCACCTGGAACACACACATGTATCACAATAAGACCCACTTCACCTGGAACACACACATGTATCACAATAAGACCCACTTCACCTGGAACACACACATGTATCACAATAAGACCCACTTCACCTGGAACACACACATGTATCACAATAAGACCCACTTCACCTGGAACACACACATGTATCACAATAAGACCCACTTCACCTGGAACACACACATGTATCACAATAAGACCCACTTCACCTGGAACACACACATGTATCACAATAAGACCCACTTCACCTGGAACACACACATGTATCACAATAAGAC
>CABFVX010001988.1:96688-107969 GCA_902151425.1 Timema shepardi
ACAAATATAAAAAAAAAAAAAAAAAAAAAAGTATATGCAGTTGTTTCAAATAGGCCCATTAATATATCTTTGGTGGGTTAGCTGAACAAAGCCTTAACAAAGAAAAGGGCTTATTAATGTCCATAGCATCACGTCGAAATTTGAGTTAATTTGTTCATCAGTTAATCTTATCAAAACATAGTTTATAATTAATAAAACTCGGTTGTACATCGTGTACCCCTGGGGGTTTGGGAAACATGGCTTTATATAAACACGTCGACGTTTCTTGTCTGAACGTCTTTAAAAATTTGATTTGCGTCCACGTAATTCCATTCCACTACTTATGTTTGGCATTAAACAATTCAAAGTCTAAACTATTTAGATCATGTATCAACTTTCTTGTACATACATTACTAAATTTCAATGCACTTCGTACTGTTATCCGTGTCATATTTCTATTTAAAATACTGGTGACTCCAGGGATTCTTAAGAAATTAAATTCTGGTGAACCTGAAAAAAACAACTTAGTATGCTTATGGCAGTTATTGCTGAGCTACATTTTTATACCAATTTTAAGGGTACAGGGGGNGGGGGAAGGACGAAAGCCCAATTTTAACTCAAATTGAGTCAGTGCTGCCATCTGATAGACAATCATAAGACCTTTCTAATGCACTTTACATTATGGTTAAGAGAGATCTCTGTCCTATTCAAACTAATTTTAAAAATGCACTTGCTGGAGTCCTTATGGGGTTCGAGATATAAAAGTAGCTGTTCTGGAAAAAATTTGTTGTGTGACTTCCCCTCCCTTCCCCCTTCAATAAGTGTCTACAACATAATACATGTATTAGACTATCAATATTTTCCTACCCGCTTCGATTGACAAACAGAATAAACGTCACGCTCGGCTAGACTAGTATGCTTGTGACAGGGAGGTCACTGTTCGAATCTCAGCCGTGTGTACTGAGGGTGAATTATCCTAAATTGTTTATCCACACACCATCCACGCAAATCCAGGTACATTTCCTCTCAATTCGACCTGTTTCATCCCTACTCTGTTATCGTTAGTGCATGTGGATAGCCCGGACCTAAAACGCGGTGTAAATAAATCCTTCCACAAAGAGTAAAATTATCTCTTTGAACCCAAACCTTTCAACAAAGAATGAATGTTTAGACAAACAATTTAAACATGATTTTTTCTATCAACGCGTCTTAATCAGGTTATACGTATATTCGATCATTACTCTAATAGGTAGGGAGGAGGAAGGAAGCATTTAGAAATTATTGTACCCGCATTTGCATGGAAGGGGAGTTGGAAACCATTTAGGTAAAAACCCTCTTAGTTGACCATACCAGGGTTCGAACCTAGAGCTCCCCGTCATTAGCAGGCGGTGCACAGCAAGTTTAACACGAGAGTGACGCCTTAGACCATTCGGCCACTGAAGCGGGTTATTCATTATAGTATTGATTTGAACGTAATTTATTAATTTGTCTTTTCACTCGACGAAAACAATTTGAAATGGGAGTGGACTTTAAATGTAAAGACCGGCGTAGTTTAGTACTAGGTTGCCTGGATTTGATTCGAGAGGTTTTGGTTGAATTATTATTATTATTATTATTATTATTATTATTATTAGCACCACGTCTTACTACCCGTTCGGGTTATACGCACTTACACTAATGTGTAATGGTAGGGTGATTGTGAGATGAAATGAAGGACCTACAGTTTAACGTGGAATCCGAACCACGGTGGAGGCCTGGCATTCCCCACATTCACAAGATGTCTTGTTAGAGGTGAAGGAAGGGTTTTTTAGTTGAAATCCCAGGCAGATGCGCTGGAGGCGGTTTTTATACCTCTTTCTCCTAGTTATGTTTCCTTCAATTAAATAGATTAAGTTGCTAAAAGCCAAATCAAATGTCGGGATGTTTTGTTTATATCTCCATTATTCAAATTGAAATGTTTCAACCGTGATCAACGAAATCTGGACTGAAGTAAGAACATAAGTGCACCTCGTCATAGAGATGAGAAAGATATAATTTAGAGAAAATGTTCCCGAATTTGTGTGGACAGAGAGTGGGGAAAAAATTTAAGAAACAAACTAGGTACAATCCGCTTCGGTAGCCGCATGGTCTCTGGCGTCACTCTCACAAGAGACTGAACTGACGATGACGGGAAGATCGGGATTCGAGTCTCGGTCGGGTGTACTGAGGTTGGTTTTCATTCTTCCTCTACGTAAATGCGGGTACACTTCTAAATTCAACCTCCCGCATTCCTAACACATTAACATAATTAGTACATCTGCGTACAGCCCGAACGGGTAATATGACGCGGTGCTAAAAAAAATCTCAGTACACTCAGTCGTGATTCGAACCCTGATCTCTCTTCCAACAATTCCAAAATATACCAACAACTTAGTCTGTGTGACCACCAATATGGGTAATTGTATTTGTAATATATAAAGATATCAACGTTTCAACTGCCCAAGAGGCTGTTTCCCCATCCTTCCCTTGTTTTCCGTTCTCTCTCCAAGCGAATTATGCTACAGTGTAGTATTATTGTCCTACTCCCCTAGAGTATCAGTTAAAGCTCCTGGTAGCCAGCACAATGGCATTACTCACTATTACAAACATAATAAAACCACTCACATGAAGGCCGGTTAATTGAGTTCTCATTTGTACCAGTGTTGTACCAAGCCTTCGTCTTCCTTGACAGGAAGGAAGTAGAGGGGAGGGGTTATCAAACAGTGGGACGTGACTCGCCAGGAAACACTGGTCGGACCGCACACTTCCTCCTGGTCTCTGGCTTCAGTTTCCTTCCACAACTTTATGTTTCCCCAAACTTACAATACATCGCTCACCTCCTTCTCGCCGAATAGTAGCGGGAAAGGGGGGAGAAAACAATATTTAGCCTGTCCCAGCATAAACATTGGCGATGTTTTTATTTTCATTTCATTTGTTATCATAACGTCTTGCTACCTGTTAGTATCAATCCCTTCCTTCCTGGTACATTGGTCAGCCTAAAGAAACGAAACAATACATCTCCGAACATCCTTGTTAACACAATTCCAATGTTATAGTGTGTTTTACTTAGAGATTTTGAAACAATTACACAATGTCAACTTAAATAGTTGATTAGTACATATACACAGGAGTGTAGAAAGTTAATTTTTCTAAAGAGAATCCACTATAAAGTGTTTTTTTTAAGTATCACGTCTTACTATCCGTTCGGGTTATACGCCTAAGTACTAATTACACTAATGTGTTAAAGATTAGAAAGGTTTAATTTTAGAGGAAATACGCCCGAATTTGCATAGAGGGAGAGTTGAAAACCATTTAAGAAATATTCCCTTACTAACCCGACCAATCTACCAGTCTTCGGCAGTCTAGTCCATAGTTCATTGCGAGATCAGCGCCTTAGACTATGCGACCACCGAAGCGGGTCGCTATAAAGTTGACGGAAGTAATATGATATATATATATATATATCTAGTGTGTGTGTGGAGACAGGTATTAGGAGGGGGTTTATGTACTAAAATGTTAAATGTATCGAACTAAATGTCACCATTGAATGTTAAACATTATCAGGTTTAGTAAATTTTGACATTCTTAATCGGACATGTTCGCAGTCCTACTAACCCATTTCATAAAAAAAAAACTTCTCATTTCTCCGATACCGTATTGGATGGCACCAAAAACAAATACAGACAGAGCTAATTTTACAATAGTAAGTTGTATAGCGTTTTTAATATTTGTGACAAAATAAAAAGCTTTCGCGCAAAGTTAGAGTTATGATTTACCCAAATTATTAATGGTTTGAACGAAATACTTCCAAATGTTAAAGAAGCGGGCACAGAAAAAGAAACTTCAACCTTTAATCTAGGAACATTTGAGGAATGTTACTTCAGGAATAATGTTAGTCTATACTTTTCTAAATGAAGGGGTCGGGCCAAAAACCTGATGGGGCTTATTTTATTAAAAAAAAAAAAGTTTTGGCATTAATTTCTGGTAGGCTTACCTCTTGAGTTAAAAGTTGTTTTTATAGTCAGTCAAGACCATGAGGATAGCTAATATCCATGAATATTTTATTTATTTTTATAGCTAGATTCAGGGTTTTATAGATGTCAAAAACATTTAATTACTTATAGGGTTATCTTCCTTCACCTCTGACAAGACGTGTATTAATCACAGCTTGTGAATGTGTGGAATGCCAGGCCTCCACCGTGGTTCGGATTCCACGTTAAACTGTAGGTCCTCCATTTCATCTCACAATCACCCTACCATTACACATTAGCGTAAGTGCGTACAACCCGAACGGTTAGTAAGACGCGGTGCTAATAATAATAATAATAATAATAATAATAATAATAATAGATTAATAATAATAATAATAATAATAATAATATAGGGTTATCATGTTTTTCCTGGACCCCCTTCAATAATGATTTACCGTACAACCGTTTGACTGGATATGTAATCCATTTTCTTCTGCCTCGGCGCGTACCCAAAACAAAACAGTGTTCCAAGCTAACGTTAGTTAGTTAAAAACTTCACGGAGCAATGGCCTAGGCCCTAGGGTATGAGTTTCATTAATTTTGCGACTTAATCTACTTTAGCGTGTCCCTGTGTAGCCCAGTTTGAGGAATGCCAAGTGAATGTTAGCAACAAATCACCAGCTTGTAAGCAGAACTGGGAGAATTAATAACCGGGCCATGTTTAAGATGACTCAGCTCAGAAGATGCGTGGCAGCAACTTTTCACATTTTAAAAATGTCATACGTCTAGCTATATAGTCCGATTTTCATAAAATGGCTTTTTAGTAAATACAAACATATTTTTATAACACTTTACTACTGTATATTATTAATGTTATTTCATAAGCATTGATAATATTATCAATCTAAAATGGCAGCTGCAGATCACGTGACTTTATGTATGAATACTTCTTAGAAAACAAAAGTTTATTTTTATGCGATTAGATGTTAGCTCTTTAATTCATTAACAATATAATTCCATAGGTATTGATAACATCTATTAAAAGTGACAGAAGAAGATCAAATTACTTGAAGTGACCAGATTAAAAAATTGTTTTAGTACATTTTATAACTGCTAAAAAGTTGCTTCTGATATAAAACTTACTTTACAACCACCAAGAGTTTTAAGAAATGATACATTAATTTAACTATACAGCAACTTCGCATCAATTTAATTTAAAATCAAGAGGTTCCGGGCGTGTTTGCATCGCATCTTACTACTCGCCTGGACTATCTGCATTTAGCTACATTATTACGGTAAAGGATTAGGAGGGTATAATTTAGAAGAACTTTACACGAGTTTTGCGTAGAGAAAAGAGTGGACAACCATTCAGGGATAAACTCACTCAAAACACCAAGTAGGGATTTAAACCCTGATTTCACCATCACGAGTAAACCAATCCAGACCCCTTAGCCCACGTGCCCGAACGTGTTAAATGCCCGAGAAACGACAAGAGTGTCATTACATGCTATAACCGTCCGGAGCCACTTACTGCAGATCAGAATACAAGCCGTGCACTATAATCATTCAAATGATACGTCTAGCTAAGAGAAGAAATACCTTATTAGTGAGAAGGTTAGGCTATCAAAGAATAATACCTTTATGAATGGGAATAAAAGTCGGGCACAACTATTTTGAATAGTTTTATATTCCATCGTGTCAGTTCACGGCAGATGGCGAGTGGCCTAACTACTCCACGAACCATGAACCACAATAACCTGGTACAAGTAGACCCCTATTACCTCATCAAACACACCTGTTCTAGCAAGGAAAATAGTAAAGGTGGGGATGTAGGGAAAAGGGCGTTGTCTTGGCAGGTTTTATGTCAAAACAATTTTTTTTAAACGAATCAAATATTTATTCATTACAAACATAGAGTTTAATTTTCTTCTCGTGGTGAGATCAACAGTTCTTGAATCACTGTGAAAGGGTGTTCTGGAATGTAAGGAAAACTTTTCGTTATGTGAAGAAAATTAAGCTTCTACGAGTACTGGAGAAATATTTAATATATTTTAACAAAAAATAAAGTATGCTATAAAAACTGCAAAAACACTGTCCTTTTCTCACGTTCCCTACACTCCCACCTTAAAGAGCCAATCTCGCAGTTAATTAAACTGGAAATTAGGTAAACTAATACATCGAAGATAAATCTCACTGAAGTGCTTTTTTCTGAATGCGAAAGTGAGATGGATACTTTTTTTCACTAGAACTAGGAGAAATAATTCTTCCAAGCTTCCAAACCATCTAAATATTTACACTAATAGTAAAGGGATAGTAAGTAGAATTTAGGGGAAATATCTCCACATTTGCATGGAGATAGAATGTGTTTAAAAAAAATCGTAATACACCCGACCGGAAATATAACCCCCTCACTGCCACTGGCAAACAAGACAAGGAAAGACTCATGTATTTTATTCAGTGTACCCAACGATGGCGGCTAGTTTTAAATATTCACCTTGGTTATATATTTTCCAAATTATATCATTTCCACTAACTCCAAAACGGCTGCCCTTAAATTATTACTTAAGGGTTCGTCGGGGAGAGGGGAGGTCAGTATTTTCTAACGGGAGTTAGAAGACGGGGGTCTCAGATTCCATCTTGAGTAAGGTTTTTTTTAAATCAATATTTATCGTAAGACATTTTTTTTAATTGTCAGAAAGTAAATGTATTAATAATAAAATTTCACTTATATTTAATTTACTTAAATGCGTTAAAGGTTAGACAGACCTAAGGAGCCCCGCGCACTAGGCGACCTGGTCATGTGACCCGTTGTGGCCGCGGCCAAAAGACGCCACGATCATGTGTAGCGACCCAAAGTTAGCACTGTATGCGCCTGAGAGGTAGACAACTCGTCACTCAGGGACCTGTGTAATGTCCTTTCCATTTTGACGACCAACAGTTCAATTGCTACACTGGCACATGTGCGTGGCAAGCAGAATGTGTTGCCTACCTCCCAAGTGTACACAGCGCCAACTTTGACATCGCGTAGCACCGCCAACTTGCTATACGTAAACTCAGAGATTGAAGAACAAAATTTGTTAATTGATTTAAGTATAATTAAATCTCATTAGGGTTGGATTATACTCCGACTGAAAATTATTTCCGTGAAAATTTGGATTAAATGTGGATTAAATGCCGCCTTCAATCCAAACGGAGTGTAAACATTCTCAACATATATAAACAAGTTACTCCGTGTTTATGTATTGAAGCACAGCACTGCTACGGTTTGTAGGCTACCCCAAGGCAAATGAAACTAAAAGTCATCTTTGACGTAATAGTTTTAAATACAAGCCCAGCCTCACTAAAGTATTACAAAAATATAGTCCAATTGTTATAGGAAGCACCTTTTATAAAACACAAGCAGAATTTGTTGCTTTTGAAATTGTTAACATTTTACTATACCGGTATCATTAGTTCCATTTTATAGGTTCTGATCAAATCTTTCAAAACCAACAGTTGCACATAATGACCTGACATATGAATACATGAAAGTAAATCAAGTAACTTTTATAGGTGTCCTATGAAAATTGGACTGTACAATAGTTAGAAAGTACTATAAAATACATCCCAATTTTCTTAGCAATGGAAATATTTGACAGCTATAAAAAGTTACTAGCGCTACTTTAACATATTATTAATATGTCAAATAATGTTCCATTTAATAGGGTTTTGCAACTTTCTATAGGTGTTACTAATAATAATTATTAATACAAATAATTCAGAAAGATGCTATCATCGTTGTTTGCAAAAAAATATGTTCGTATTTTATAAGAGATGTTCCAAATACCCACTTCGGTGGCCACATAGTCTAAGGCGTGACTCTCGCAAGACTAAACTGCTAATGACGGGGAGGTAGGGAAATTGGGGTTCAAATCCCGGTCGGGTGTACTAAGGTGTTTTTTCTTCTAATTGGTTTTCCACACAAATTTGGGTACACTTTCTCTAAAATCCAACCTTCCTTATACCTAACACATTAGAGTAATTATAGTACGTAAGCGTATAACCCAAACGAGTAGTTAGACGCAGTGCTAAAAAAAAAAGTTCCAAATGTTCATTCTTAAGAAAATCAAGCGCAAGCACACAAACAAACTTTTATATTTATAATTTTAGAGATTTCGATTAATATTACAAAGCGCACGTTTTCCATTTACAAAATAGCCTTGGGTTTAAAAGTATGTACTGTCATTTTACGTGGAATTACACCATCATAATTACAATAATATTTAGTTATATCTTGTATAAAACAAATAACATTCTGCAACCACTGGGTTGGCTGAATAAGCCCCATTTATGACTCCAATTAGGAAGCCTGGAGTTTGATCCTTACCGCCATCATTGATTCTGATTTGTTTACCATGAGGTTTACTAAAATATCTGCAGCAAATTCTTGTAGAATTACTTAAAACACACTCGTTTTGTTCTGCACTCTTAAGGTTATAAAATATAGCACGCTGATAGCACAATGTCACTAAAATGTACAGGTTTGTTAGCAAATATTGGGAGCTTGGAGGCAGAAGAAAGTAGGATTCGTCCTCTTTTCAGCCATGTTGTTTTACACTCGCCAATATCACAAAGCAGGTTTAGGTTGGGTAATTTGCTTTCGCTGGAATTTCAAAGTTTTTTTAAAAAAACTAGCCACCAAAACGCATAACTATAGAATAGAGAATAATTAAGATTACCGCGATAATGTAGGTAGTAGGGAATATTGGAGCAGTTTTCAGCGTATTTTTGTGCCCGATGATAACAAGTGAGTACCGGTAATATGCATCTGTACCTTTTCAGACTGCCCGCATGTTTATATTGATGTGGTAAGGATGAGGAAGATAAAATTTAGAGGAGAAGTACCGACATTTGTGTGTAGGGAGTGTGAAATCATTTGAGGAAAATATTGCCTTAGTACACCCGAGAGATTCAAACCCCTGTCACCAGCAACCCAGCCTATTGTGAGACTGACGCCTTAAAAATAATCAGTATCGGTGATAATTTTAATACCCATTTCGGTGGTCGAATGGTCTAAGACAGGGATGACGAAACTTTTACGATCAGTGGTTCACTTGAGATTTTGAAATGGTCTAGTGTACCACCTCTTATTTACGTTTATTAACGAATATAAAAAATTACATACATACCTAATCACGCTGTTTCCTTATGGGGTAGGTAAAAAACTGACTTCTTAGACAAGATCAATTTTAATAACTTAGAGTAAAAAACCCGCCTCGGTGGCGTAGTTGCTAACGCGCTTGTCGTGTTGAGCTCGTGTGCTGAGGACGGGGAGATCGAGGTTCAAATCTCGGTCGGGTGAACTGGGGGTGGTTTTCCACTCTCCCTCCACGCAAATGCGGGTTCACTTCCTCTAATTTAACCTTCCCAATTCCTAATCCATTAGAGTAATTAGTACTCAAAGCGTATAACCCGAACGGGTAGTAAGACGCGGTGCTAAATATTATTATTATTATTATTATTAGAGTAAAAACTTTAAAATCAACAATTATAGGGGGAAAAATACAGTACAATAAATTAATACATATGTTAAAATCAAAAACTTCCATTGGGCTTAGTCGTCTCCACATAAGTTAGAGGCACATTGCTATATTTTGATAGCCTAGATATTTATGTTCGGTTCATAGCTTGTCTTCAACAGCACACAAGATGAGCTTTACTACGAGCCATGACGATTTCTAACCGTTGAATTCACAAAGCTCATTGAGACATGACATTGAATAACATGGCTGTCGAAATATTTATTGACACGCTCCGGTGACCGCGTGGTCTAAGGCGCTACTCTCGCAGTAGAATAGACTGCCGATGATGGCGAGATCAAGGTTTGATTCTCGGTCGGGTGCACTGAAGGTTATTTTCCACAATGATGTTCTACTCCTCCACACAAATGCGGGTGCACCTCCTTTAAGTATAACCTTCCTCATCCCTAAAACTATTAGCGTAACTAGTATATAAACGTATAACCTGAAATGTAGTAAGACGCGGTGGTAAAAAATATATATTTATTGACAAAGTTTTTTATTTGCCATTAAATAATGAAGTGCACTAATAAAATATTATACATTGTAAATATCTTCATATTTTCAAGAGTGGATTTATATCAGAACAATTTATGAACCGAACAGGACTTACTTGAGACATTTGATCTTGAAGAGAACGATCATATAGCTAAACAAGAAAACACGTTTAAAAAAGGCTATTAAAATATGTAAAACAAAAATGATAAAAAAAACATTTTTAAAAACCCAACAAAAACTCGATTTTAGTTAAATAAAGTTATATTCACATGAGAGAATGTTTGAGACAGTTAATAGAGAAATGTCAGGTTATGTTGACACTTTTTTTAAACCAAAGTGTTTAGTACATATTTGTATCTCCAAGGCCAACTTGATTTTGACTCTTAGAACTGAAAGAAAACCAAAGACTTCTATATAAAAAAAACCTCCATGGCGTCAGCCCGCAAGCGAACTATATTCCATTCACGGTAGGAATTACTCTCTGAAAGGTCTTTTTTCCTACCAATATCCTACTATATAGTAGATTTATGGTAGAGGAAAAAGGCCTTTCAGAAGTCAATTCCTACGGTGAATGGAATATATATACCGACCGCCCAGCCACCGCATGTTAGTGGAGATAGTACCAACATTGATTTGCGGGTAGGTGTCATGTGGTCAGCACGAGCCCTCCAGTCATTAATCTCAGTTTTCTAGATCAGAGCCGCTACTTATTTGATCAAAATTTAATACAGCAGTGGTTCCCAATCTGGGGGGAGAGAAGTGGAAGAGCTTCCAGAGGAGGAGGGGGGGGGGTGTAGTTAAGGAAAAACGTTAAAATCAGTTAAGAATTAAATAATTTTTTTATTTAAATCTGTTTTCCAAAAAATAACCCAATTTTCTTTTGGGGTATTGGCAACACTGCCTACCAGTTGTACAGTAGCCCCATGGCTTCTTTGGTGCTGACTGACAGCTGACGGCTTTGAAAAGTTACCAGACCAAATTATGAATCCTTACGCCAAACCATATGATCTGCAAAAACATGTGATTAGCAACTATCAGAAGTCAGCTGTGAGCTGTCAGTCAGCACCAAAAAAACCATGGGGTTATTGTAGAACCCAAAATTAGAGAACTGATGAAAACATAACAGTTCTAACCATACCACTAATTTTCCATTATTCAGCTGATGCTAGATTTATTTTTGTATCAAATAAAGAAGTTATTAAAAAACAAAGTTTTTCCCAGATTTTTTATAACTGTTGTATAAATAGGGTGGGGGGG
>CABFVX010001988.1:112741-129970 GCA_902151425.1 Timema shepardi
GGGGGAGGAATGGTGTTCAAGATGTAATATGGTTACTAGCAAAACATGTTCGGCCAGAGTCAAAATTGACATTCTGAAGTAAACAGTAAAGCACATCATAGTTGGAATGCCGAAAGAGGGCACGGCCAATTCCAGTTACTAAGTGCGATTATATTTCCCAGAAACCTTTGTAATCCCCTTCCTTTACCCTCCGCTTTCCTGACATGCCAGTTGTATAGCACTATCCTTGTTAGGTGGACCAATCACTTGCGAGATGGTCGCTTCAAGCAAATTCCAGACGGTAATCGCGAGTTGAGGCGGCCACCGCTCAGGGGAAGGTGTTGTGGCCACAGTTCGCAAGGTGTGGGGCCTCATTTACTGATCTATTGTTTTGCCCCCAGTTCAGTGCACAACACAACGTGATAGTCGAATGTTGTTTGTGAGAGGTTTGGCTACGGTTGGATATAGGAATATTACACACTATTTGATATAGTTTTTAAATGTTAGCGTAGGTGGGAGGGTGTGTGTGTGTGTGTGTGTGTGTGATGGACTACAGTGTGTACAGAGTGTAAAGGTACAGTACTGTAACTGTGGCTCTGTTTGCAGAGGTTAATAAAATAAAACTGTGGTATTTGTAAAAATGGAACTCTTTAACTAACATGATTATATGTAAAGTCTGTTCACTGTAGGAATTGTTTTCTGAAAGGCCTTTTTCCATACCAGAAATCTATTATATAGTAGGATATTGGTAGGAAAAAAGACCTTTCAGAGAACTAGTTCCTACCGTGAATGGAGTACCCTCCGTTTATCCTGAATGGCAACAATCCTGACTTGACCGACTGTACTATGACCCAATATTGAAATTGATATAAATAGACGGGTTGCAAACCATTGTAATTACGGGAATGTGCGTATGGGAGATCACAATTAAATTGATTAAATTAATTGAAAAATGACACCTGGACACGGGTTCTATTCCCGTATCCATGTGTAATTTTCAACTTTAATTTAAATTATCCACTTCAATGACCACGTGTAGCGCGCTACTTTCGTGTTAGAATAGACTGCCAAAGACGGGGAGAACGGGGTCCAATCCCGGTCGGGTGCACTGAGAGTTTTTTCTAAATGTTTTTCCACTCTCCTCCCACAAAAATTCAGTTGCACTTCCTCAATTAAACCTTTCTAATCCCTAAACCATTGGTGCAATTAGTAAATAAGCGTATAACCCGAACGGGTAGTAAGACGCGGTGCTAAAAACTTTTTTCAATTAACCTATATTGTAAGCCACGACATAGTGGAACAATGAAAGGTAAGCTTACTCTCTTTCTGGGTAAACAAAGGGTACAGTACAATTTTCATAAGAAGAACCTTATCTGATAGAAAACGTAATTGATATACTTTCATACGTAAAGTCATATATTTATACGCTAGGTCGTGTGATCTGTAGCTGTCATTTTTAAGACACACCAATAAAACCAAAAATACAGTAAAATGTTATGAATGTTTAGCGCAAAATGTTTGTATTTTTAAAAAGGTTCTTCAAATGAAAATTGGGCAGTAATTTAATACTAAATGGTTTTATTATATTGGCTTCATTTATGTATACGTAAATTAATAAAGAGACAAGGAACAACGAAACAAGATACCGTCTAGAGCAGAAATCCATAGCCCTCACATGAGCTGCTCGTGTTTTTCATGTCTCTGACGCGACCTACGTTGTGCAGTTTTACATGATTCGTTTATATGTTTTGATTTTATCACTCGTTTATACGAAATTAACTTAAATAATCGGTTCATTTAATGCTAAGCCACTTCTTTAGTCGATTATTTAAAACATGAATCATTGTAGACGTCGGCTATATCAGTCTATAGTTGCAATCAAAGTTACCTTTTTTCAAGCATTGCGTCCTGCTACACGTTCAGGTTGTACGCCTACGTACTAATTTACGCTAGTAGATTAGGTATGAGGAAGGTAGAATTTAGAGAAAGTGTACCCGCATTTGTGTGGACAAAGTGTGGGGAAAGCCTCTAAGAAAAACCAGCCTCAGTAAACCCGAACTGTATCAAACAACGATCTCCCCATCATCGGCAGAACAGTATATTGCGAGAATAGCGCATTAGACCATGCAGCCACCGGGGCGGGTCTCTAATGTAACTAAATGTGGATAGCCCTTAAGACGGGTAGTGAGACGCAGTGAAAAAATAATTTAAAAACTATCATTTGAACGCTTGTAGATCATAAAGGGACCACGATATTCTCAAAGACCAAAGTGTGGGTTCAAACCTTGCACGCGTTTGGAAAACACTGCTCTGTAAGAGTTGAGACAAAAGAGGTGAGGCACTAATTTCCTGACACACGAGTCACTCGAAAACGTCAAGGCCACAATTGTTATTACTTACCATCATAAAAGAGTGAATTATCTTCTTCAACATAACGCACCGATAAACTCCCAGCCCACAAGCTCCTTCCTGAACGCGGTCCATTAGCGGAGCCGGGATTCTAACCCAGGCCTTTGTTCTCACGAGAACAAGTGGTCACGACTCGGAGAGAACCACTCACGATTTCATTCCACGGAACCCAGATAAAGACAGAAGTGAAGTAAGTGAAGTGAAGTGAAGTATGAAACGGGGCTCGCATCGTGTGCCTTGTCCAGGTAAACTCAGGTAACGGTGAGCCAGTTATCTCTTCTCTCTGGAGGAACGTGCTTCAGACGCACGAGGCACGAGGCCACAACATTGGAGAACAGCCGTGGACAAAGTGCGGCACGAGGGGCCGTCTGGTGGCGCCAAATACAAATTAACGTTGGATGGAAAACTTTCATTTATACCGGATAGTACAAGATGGGACGAGTGAACCGTGAACGCGAGATAATATCCGTATTTGTGCAGTTTTATAACAAAAAACTACTCTAGGCTAAAATAAATAAAATATTTCTTCAGTAGATACATTTATTGGAATAAGAGTACAGGCTCTACAAGTGTATGAAACAATGAGTGCATGCTCTACAAGTGTATGAAACAATGAGTACATGCTCTACAAGTGTATGAAACAATGAGTACATGCTCTACAAGTGTATGAAACAATGAGTACATGCTCTACAAGTGTATGAAACAATGAGTACATGCTCTACAAGTGTATGAAACAATGAGTACAGGCTCTACAAGTGTATGAAACAATGAATACAGGCTCTACAAGTGTATGAAACAATGAGTACAGGCTCTACAAGTGTATGAAACAATGAGTACATGCTCTACAAGTGTATGAAACAATTAGTACATGCTCTACAAGTGTATGAAACAATGAGTACAGGCTCTACAAGTGTATGAAACAATGAGTACATGCTCTACAAGTGTATGAAACAATGAGTACAGGCTCTACAAGTGTATGAAACAATGAGTACATGCTCTACAAGTGTATGAAACAATGAGTACATGCTCTACAAGTGTATAAAACAATGAGTACATGCTCTACAAGTGTATGAAACAATTAGTACATGCTCATCTAATTAGAACCTGAACTGATCTCGCCAGGAACCCAGAGTCTGGGGTGTAACGCTGCTACAGCGAAACTGAGGATTGCAAAGATCTAACTAAGTGTGCGTAGTTAAATTAATCATGTGTGTACCTCGTGTAAATACTCAACTGGGGTGTTCGCATATTGACACTAATGGAATAAGGATGAGTAAGATATTGATTTAAATCAAATGCACCAACATGTGCGTGTAAGTTGAATGGAAAGTATATAAGAACAAAACCTAGTTGTCTGGAAAGGATGGGGAAACAGTTTGATGAGAATGAAACGGAGGTAGACAAACTGTCAGTGAGCCCGAAGAGACAAACATTTGTTCACAAGGATGGTTCATATGAGATCAAAGACAGTACCCACGTGATCCGTCAATAGGCTCTCACATGCATCGGTGCTTGCAATAGACTGGATCACCGATGATAGGAGGTTGAGGTTCGAATCCCGTCTGGGAGTACTGAGTGGGTTGTTTCCCCTAAATGGTTACCCACTCTCTCCCCATATAAAGGCACGATTCCTGTACAATGATTACCTCACCCATTCGCACACCCCTAGTGTTACTAAATGCCCAGAGCCAGGAAGGTTAGTGTGAAGCGGAGAGAAAAATAAACCATCTCTCGTTCCATTGTGGCACTTTGTTTCACCCCTGTTGTAGCTGCACAGCTTGGGAGAAGTCTATCTTTCAGACCAGGAGATGCTCTGAGGGGTTCTACCTTTCCTCCATTTCCTGGAATTAATAATTTATTGTGTGTTTATAAGAATTATTTCGGCGAGAACGAGAAAATAAGACTTGTCTTAAAAACCGAAGTGCAAGCAATAGCAAAAAGGAGTAGCGAACCTCTGACAAGATATATCGAGGGATAAAGCAGTATTTTAGAGCCGGGACACGTGTACGAGTATCACGCCCGTTTACATGAAGCTTATAGTAAAGTTACCATTTGATTCGTGGCATTTGCGGGGGGTAGTCAATTTAACATCACTGCTGAAAGCCGGATATGTATTGCCATTTAAGTGGTAGGGCCTAAATAATACACCCTATATTCATGCGTTTTTAGACAGTGGCGATAAATTAGGTCTATATCATATTATGAAAATGAAAAGATACGATACATGAAAGTATTAAACTAGTCTACATTCAATTAGAAACAAAAGTTAAGAGAGAGAAAAAAAAGGTCAGCATGTGTGAGAAATAATCTTCACTAGCTTTGATCATGTGCAGTGTTGACATATTTTACACTTAAACCTTTTTATCAACAGACTTGATTAAGACAGTTTTATTAAATTCATATACATTTTAGCTTGAATTAATCTATTTAAGAACCTTGGCCCTGTCGAGTGCAAGTGTAAAAATTATTTTGTGGGATGGGGGGCGGGAGGGTGAAAGGTGTGGCGTGACTTCACAACCGACCAAAGTATCCTTCCGCGTCAACAAGAACAGATGGATTACGGAAAGCGTGTATGGCACTAACTACCGGACAGATCTTGCGGAAAAATCACACATTTGGAAATATCAGTTTTCTCGAGAACAAGTCAAATCTTTATGTTACTATTTTCAACACCCCTTCTAAGATAGTGTATCGATGTTTATTAATTGTTACATTTTCTTATTTTTTGTTATGAATCCGGCAGTTTTCTATTCGAAAACGTTAATTTTATCAATATTTGATCACTGTTAAAATAATAGAGGAGGTGTTTATATAAAAAGTATAACTTAATCAACATGCTTCTATTCTTGAACAAACCGTTTCCGAAAATAAAATTGCAAAACAATAAAAATTCTTGAAGATAACCTTTTGCTCCCATGGCTCTGCATTTTCACACCAAATGAAAAGGGCCAATCACCTTAACAAAATCAAGGACAAAAACAATCATATTTTTGGGACTTCCCCAAAAAAACCGATGGTGAGTGATGGTAGAGGGGAAAAAACTCAAACATACATTCGGTGAAAACCATTGCGTGCCAGTATGTAATTTTGTGGGAGTAAAAGGGGCTCACACACATGTAAAATTTACTAAATTCATATTAGCTATTTTCTGTAGGAGTATGAGGGAGAAAATATTGGCACGCATAATACGTGTATAAATAACCGATTCACTCCGTCAAGTCATTAACGTGCATGCCTTTCACTTGAAGAGTTTACCGGTTCGAAGCCCACCCGAAGAAGGTAAGTGGGATGGAATTTACGATTGAAACGCTCAGTGGATAACAAGTGTTCATAAATATCTCGTGTACAGTGACTGTAAAACACAGATAGTTATGACCGGATATAAGTCATATTATATGAGATATGCTTTGTCAAACTAATTGGATAAGTATTATATACTTTTAATTGAAAGATGACACATGGGCTGGGAATCGAACCTAGGACCTTTGGCTTAGTACGCCAATGCTATAACCACTGAGCAATCCAAAAGTTGCCAAGTACCCAGGGTTGTTCTTTACTCATATTTCCATCATATCCATTCAAACCTATCAGAGAGTGCCTTAAAATAGGAGAGAAGAATAACCCTGTGCAGAGCCGTTTTTAGGAAATATTGAGGCCCCCTTTTGTATGGCAGTTTTTCAATTTTAGCACCAAGCCGTTATAATATATTAATTTAATACGTACTTATGTTACTTCATTATTTCTAATGTTTTGTGAAATATTGATCAATCCATTAAATGACCGTAATTGATTAAAATGCAATCAATCCAATTAAACTAACAAAAAAAATCAACCCTTTATAGTTATATAGTGGACAATTCATTTTAACAAATTAATACGAAATAAATAAAACGAGTTACAGTTTAAACAATACACAAACAAAACAATATATATTAATCAACTCACGTAGAAATAAATTTCTTTTTCGCCTTTTTTAGCCAGCAAACATGTAAGTCCATCAAATGGAATGTTTTTCATAAGGTCATGTTCTGAAAAAAATCACCGTCAACGAGTTAAATCTCCCTTGTGTCATGGTAGATTGAAATGGGTTCTTTACAAACGACAATTTTGAAAATCACCTTTTAACTGGCTGCAGATCCTTACTGTATTGTTTGACCAACTCATCAGCGCTCGATTGAAACATATTATTCTAATCAAGTAGATCGTAAATGACATAAAGCTAGGGCTTTCAGGAATTCGAAATGGAATCCTATCGCTAAAAGAAGACTTATTGCTTGTATTATTAATTATCTGTACACCACTATTTGATGCGAAATTTACAACAGTCACTGTAATTGAATTTCATAATTTTCGGAGAAAATGTGATTCTCAGGGCAACTGCCCCCTTTGTCTACCCTCCCCATCCCCCTAGCCTAGGACAATTTCTGAATATCAAAGGGGTGGAAGCACTGGATTACTAAGCCAAAGGTCCCGGGCTCGATTCCTGCGTCCAGATATCATTTTTCAATTAAAATACTATATTTAGATGCGGCTATAGCCATAATTAACAAATATAGTAGCTTGGACATTTAATCTATCATCAACGGCTAAGGTTTAAAATTTCAGTTTTTTACACCTCAAAGGACGAGGGTTTTCACTGGTTTCGCCCCTCTTTGTCTAAAGCAGGATTTTGGCATTTAGTTTCATAAGTATTGACTCCTCTTTTAATCATTGTCATATTTAATTTGGCCCCAAGTTTATTAACGGCCATAATTACTACTATGTTGCACCTATTCGTTTTCACAATTTTACTAAAACACCCACAATGTTTTGTGAATCAAATTGCTAAGAAAATGGAAGATCTCTTGAAATATTTTTCTAATAAAGGGTTTGTAAACATACATTTTTAAATAGACCAAATTTTTATGGAAATTGTTTGAATTCTAGCCGGGTGGACTTAAGATGTATTTTTCTAAGTGGTTTCGCACTCTTCCTGCGCACGAGCATTTCCACTAAATTCTACTGATCTAATTCTTACCTCATTATTGTAAAATATGCGTATAGCCTGGATGGACAAATAAGACGCAGCGCACAGTAATTTATATATATATATATATATATATATGCTGTGTGTTTACTATGCCAAAATGAACCCAAACCATCCAACCCTTCAATTTTCTAAGTAGTAATTATTTATACAGTCCAATTTTTATTTTAAGTCAGTTACTATAATATACCCGCCTCGGTGGCGTAGTTGGCTAACGCGCTAGTCGTGTTGAGCTCGACTTCTGAGGAAGGGGAGATCGAGGTTCGAATCTCGGTCGGGTGAACTGAGGGTGGTTTCCCTAAATGGTTTTCCACTCTCCCTCCACGCAAATGCGGGTTCACTTTCTCTAATGTTACCTTCCCAAATCCAAATCCAATAGCGTAATCAGTACTCAAAAAGCGTATAACCCGAACAGGTAGTAAGACGCGGTGCTAATATTATTACTATATTATATACTCTCACGTATTAATACAAAGAGTAATGTGATTTGTAGCTGTCACTTTCGATACATCAATACCTATAAAAATAACAATAATAATATAGTAACATGTTATCACTGTTGGCCGAAATAAAATGGGGTTGTGTTTACGAATGGAATGGGCCAGTTTCGCGTATGAAACTGGCCCATTCCATTCAGGTCTAGGTAGGTGTCGTTTTGTACTCAGTATCGAGCCAAATTTGAGGTGTGTTGAGTCTTATGAATCTGGCCCTACGAGTGTATTTCTACCTACAGTAGCCCCATGGCTTCTTTGGTGCTGACTGACAGCTCACAGCTGACTTCTAACAGTCAACATTTAGCTATATACCTAAATTATGACTGTCAAAACTGGCAGTTGCTAAACACATGTTTTTACAGATCATATGGTTTGGCGTAGGGATATATAATTTGGTCTGGTAACTTTTCAAAGACGTCAGCAGTCAGCACCAAAGAAGTCATGGGGCTAGTGTAAGTCCTACTATATCATCACAACAACAAAATGTGATGCTCGTCAGTCCCATTAGTCGACAATATGGGTGTGACCCCAGTGCTAACGGGAATGAAAAGATTGATTCAAGTTCCCATGGCTGTCGACTATTGTAATCCTCCCTCTCAGTCACACAGCTCGACCTGTAACCACAATCAAATCTGGTACTTATGCAACTTATTTAACAACATCCACACAGACCAGTAATAATTGCTCCTCCTTATATGGCGAGGCATTTATGGACTAACAACGTTGAACAAGGACCTATTGTTTAGAAACTCGCACAGATAAATATAAACAGATACTTTCATTAAATACACGGATCGGGCCGAATCGGGCACGAGCATTAGTGCACTCCTGATAGAAATGCCAGATCCATCCGAGTATAGAACAGAGGTATAGACATTTTTTCTACGAGAGTTAGAATGGCAAACATTCCATGTAAAGGGCTTATCAACGCTTATCGTAATGTCTTATTAAACTCTTGTGTTTTTACAGGAGAATTTATTTGATTTATTTTGACCAAAAAAAGTTTTAATATAAAAACTGCGAAAACACTGACCTTTTTTTATGTTCCATGAACCCCCACCTTAAAGTTTTATCCTAAACACATAATTAGGATACATCAACACATGACTTATAAAAGTGTTCAACATCTTAACTCAATCGGTATAGCAGTTACAGTCCATTCGCCCTAGGAATGGTGGTCATCGACCTCGGTAGTCTTGGGGTAAAGTGCTCGCCCCAGGACCCGATGTTCGTGGGTTCAAACCCAGCTGAGATCGACGGATTTTGCTTGGGCAGTAAAGATCCGTGGCACAGCTTCCCTCGGAGGGGAAGTAAAGCCGTCGGTCCCATGTCGATTGGGGCATGTAAAGGAATCTTGGAAAGTATGTTATAATAGTCAAAATACCTTTCCCGGCAAAACTGATATGCCCTTTCATGCTCATTCATAGAAATTCATTGTGGGATGCAACGGTGCACTAACACCCTTATTGAACTCCCCTAGTACATGGATTTATACCAGATGGTGCAGGCAGCACTAACCAGCTGAAGGGCTTAGTGCATGCCCAGTGTCTTGAGTATAAAATTGGAAGTAGCGCCTGTTCAAAATAAATCAATAAAGACAGAAATGTTATAGTCAGATTATAGTAGAAAGAATCTTATCTGACAGTTACAAAAGTTAATATATTCATACGTCAACTGTCAAGCCAAGTGATCTTTAACTTTCACTTTTGATAGCTATTATAAATACCTATAAAATAACACTAATAAAAAAGTAAAGTGTTTTTAATGTAATCCCGCCAATGTTTATATTAGGATGGTCCTAGTTCGACCCCGGGAACTACTTATATTTATCTATTATTTATGTATAGGTTCATACTAGTGTATATCACAAATATATGCACTGGGTTTTGGTTGAGTGTGTAAGTAGTGAGTTAGTTTTTAAGTGTGTTTTAAAACCTAGATTAAGTTATTTTGTAATTTGTATTCTGATGAATTTTTTAAGTTAGAATATGCTCATTTTATACTAGATCTATCTACATCTATAATGATTTTAGATTGTGTACAAATATATTTTAAGATTATCCCCAGCTGAATCTTTAAATATGGTAGAAAAGACTGTTTTGCGCGCAAGACGGGCACATTTAAAAAAGACGAGCGCCATGTCCCAGAGTCGATCTCCCGCTCGACTGTAGCTACGGTTATTACCAATTTCACCGTCGTCACGGTTGTTTACTCAAGAAATGGAACAAAAACTGAGTTCTTTGTTTGTTTCGTCCTAATGCCATCTTCTACGAGATTTATGATCCGCCAGTCATATCCCGCTTCTTAAAGCAGTGACATAGAAAGTTTTCAAGAGCGCAACCACACGGAGCCACTTTCAGTGGCTGAAACGCGCCACAGCCAATGGCCACTTTTACTTCTACATAGCAAATTGGTGCATCCAAACTGGGCCACTGCAATGGCGAGGGTAGGCGAACGCTACCGATGGATCCATGACGTGATCGAGCCACTACTAGCAGACCATTCATTGTTTTTGCATTGGTGCGCTTAGACGGAGCCACAGCCACCGGCCACTGACGTTAGCCATCTAATTTTAAATCAGTCTATCGAGCATTGTAGAGATTTGATTACCATGCCAAGAGACAATATTATAGTAGTGTAACTCTACAACATCTTCGAAGAGTTCATCAAACGAGGTTTTGGACATTCTAAAGTAAAGAGAAAAAAAACATTTCATCATCTTAACTCAAATGTGTACATGGCCTAAGGTAAAGTCCTTTTTACGATCTTTCAGTCAAAATGCATTGATCGATTTCACCTGCACTTTTTCTTTCTCTGCAGAAAAACAACATAAGTTCATTATCCTCCCGCGTGGCCATCTTAGCTTCCGACTGTCCCGAAACTATTGCTGTGACTTTATCATCACCCACCCAAAGTTGATCCCACGAGCGACTGCAGTGGCCAGTGACTGTCAGACCCTACAACTACTCCCCATTTATTTGAAGTATTTGTCGATAATTTTATGAACAGACTGAATATATCAGCACACGAAAGATTATAGTCTAACTTAGCTTAGTTGGTAGTGTGTCTGTCCACTGAGCTAAGGATCCCGGCATGGCCGAAAAATTTATCACTGATGAAATGTGGGCTTTACTTTTAACAGTGGCGAATTAACGGCCGGGGGCTGGATGTTGTGTTTGTTCCGGATTTAAGCTATATTATAAGTCGTGTGCTGGCTGATATCATTTAGTTCAGAAAGTACAAGTTAAGTACTTCAAATAATTTAAAGAAATTAGAGTTTCTATGAGAGAAAGGACCTACCAATTTTGCCGGGAAAGGTATTTTATGTATGACTAGGACACCCAAACTCACAAATATCACTACAGCAAACGACCTAGACTGTATCTCAATTCCAATCTCAGAGTATTACTATCCATGCGACAGAACGAAATAATACACCGACAATGATTATGAAAAAACAACAACACAAATTAACTTTATTAAAATAAAAGTTTAAAACAGAGTTTGAGACTACGTTTCACGCCCATAGTGAACAACAACCAAGAGAACCATTGTTTTGTAAATGCCAGAGACGGGGAGATAGGAGTTTGATCCCGGTCGGGTGAACTGAGGTTTGAAAAAAAAAAATGTTTTCTACTTTCCCGCTACGCAAATTCGAGTGCATCACCTCTAAATCAAACCTTCCAAATCTCCTAACAAATTAGTGTAATCAGTACATAGGCATATAAACCGAACGGGTAGTAAGACGTGGTGCTAAAATTAAAATGTTATTTCATATTTTTAGAAGACGCTTCCTATGAATATTGCCCTGTAAGAAGCGAACCGTCCCACGTGGTGTCGCCAACATCTCCACGGAGGAGGGGGAGAGAGGAGTAGTTATGCAAGTCTGCACGTCCTTCTGGAATATAAAAAGCTCGCACAGGCACAGGATGCGCCGTGTGGTGTCATTCGCACGTCGTGTCGTAAACCCCCGACCGATGTGCGTCTCAACACCTCACCGGGCGGGCACATTTTACATACATGCATTCACTTCCACCAGATACAAGCTCAGGGCGTTACTCGGGACAGGGGGGTTACGAAACCTAGCGCCAGAAAAAAACAAAACATGCTGGAGTCCTCATACAGTATTGTTTCATTAATATATTTAACATTTAATAATGAAAGTTACATTTTACAATAATTTTAATTTTAGAACTTAAGGTGGGAGTGTAGGGAACGCGAGAAAAAGGCAGTGTTTTTGTAGTTTGTATGTCAAGACTTTTTTGGTCAAAATGAACTTAAATATTTCTACAAAGGAAACCTAAGAGTATACTTTTCTTCATATCGTTATCCCTACAGTTGTTGAATATCTGTCATGAGAATAGCGGCATTAGATGACACATTTTTTAAAATGAAGAGAAAAAGTTGTCATTAAACTCCAGAACATCCTTGAAAGATATTCAACAACTGTTGATATCACCATGTGAAGAAAATTAAACTCGATGTTTGTACTGGAGAAATATTTGATTTATTTTCACCAAAAATAGGTCTTGATATAAAAATTACAAAAACACCTTTTCTCCCTTCCCCTTCACTTCCACCTTAAGAAATCCTTTTGAAAAATATTGTAATTTCTATAGAAATTAAAAATATTAACTAACTTAAATTTAAAACAGACACAACACCCAGCTCCCGAGCGTTAATTCATAACTCTGAAAGAGGAAGCACACATTTCCCCAACGATACATTTTTTGGCCATTACGGGAATCTAACACATGTACCTTAGCTTAATATGCAGACACGCTATCAAAAACAATGTCTCGTAGTAAAATGTTATCAACGTTGACTGCAATCATGTCAGTAATTTCTAAAAGTTATTTCGTACCATAATACTACTTCAGCTAGTGACAGTAAAGCAGTGATTATCAACCTGGGGTGGTGGGGGTACCCCACCCCACCCCAGCCCGGGGAGGCATGAAGCACTTTCCGAAGAGGCGTAGAACAATTTGGAAATTACGTTAAAATCAGCTAAGAGTTAAAAACATTTTTTCAACTAAGTTTTCAAAATAAGATAATTTTTTCTTGAGATATTGGCAACACTGCCAACCAGTTTTAAGACACAATATTCAAGAACTCATAGAAATCAAATTCTGCCAACCATCACATTAATTTTCGGTCAATTTATTTGTACCGTTACGCTGCTAGTGTTACATTGTTTATTGTACAGAGAACAGGATTTTTAATAGCAAACTTCGGTTACCTTGAAACAAAACCCATTAATATGTATACACATGTACACAGCCATACATGTTTGTGTTGGAACGACACCGACAGACATCCACCCAAGGCTGCAAGTCTGGTCTTGTCAAATGGGTGGGTTTGAAACATTCCTGTAGCTAGGAGTCGTCAGTCATCCATCTACTGAACTAGAGGTTCCAGGCTCGATTCCCTTCATGGCTGAAACCTTTATCATTGGTGAGATTTGGGCTTTCCTTTTAAAATCGATGGCCAGGGGATCGAGTGTTTTATCTGTTCTAGCATTAAGTTCTTTTTAGCACCGCGTCTTACTACCTGTTAAGATTATACGCATTAATACCAATTACGCTAGCGAGTTAAGGATGAGGAATGTTGAAATTATAGGACGTGTATACGCATTTGCATGGAAGGAGAGTGGATTAACATTTAGGGAAAACCACTCAGTATATTCCATTCACGGTAGGAATTACTCTCTGAAAGGTCTTTTTTCCTACCAATATCTTACTATATCATAGATTTCTGGTAAGGAAAAAGCCTTTCAGAAAAATATTCCTACGCTGAACAGACTTTACACCCGATCGGGATTCTAAATCCATATCTTCCTGACATCAGCAGTTTAGTCTATTGTGGGCGTGACGCCTTAGACCAGAGGTCCCCGACCTTTTTGTACCTTAGAGCACATTCATAACTAACGGTAGTGTGGCGGGCACCAATCACTTTTCAAGGTAAATTTATAGCCGAACATAATTATTCATAATGCAAATAACACACACACAAATACATATTATTTAAAAAAATATTTTAACATTTAAAAAAGTATTTTTAAATTCTCATATAAAATAACGCAAATAGTACTTACGCAAAGTTAGTTCAAAACCAGTTTAAACCATTGAAACAATTTTTACCGAACCAAAAGTCAATGTCAATAAATAAATAAAATATTGCTTTATTTACGGGTTTAACAAGACCAAAATAAATACATAAGGAACATATTTAACTACCCACCATCATTTTGGTGCTTAGGTACATTTTTAAAATATATATTTATCATGTGTTTATTCAGGCGACAAAGCTGGGTAGACACATGTCAAGATATTTACAAAGGAAAGAGGAAGTATTATCCTGGTATTAGTGAGTAGAATGATAGTTCCGAGTAATAAAGTACACTTTGTAAATGAGCGGCAAAGAGGAATGAAGGGAAGGGATTGGAAAGAGGGGGTTAGCAATCACCAACTTCTTGAAAACAGCATACTTGGAGATAAGCACAAACTTGATTTTTGTGGGAAAAGTGACATATTAAAATTATTAGTCAATAACCATCTAGCTGTGGTCAAAAAGTGGCGGGCAGGCGCAAAAGGTCCGGCGGGTGCCATGACGCTCACGGGCATAGGGTTGGGAAACCCTGCCTTAGATCATGCGGCCGCCAAAGCAGGTTAAGATTAAGTTGGTTTTTAGGGCATGTGCTGGTATAATCAATTGTTACAGAAAATTTACGTTAATTCCTTTAAATATAATAAAATGTTTAAAGAGTTGTTAAGGGGGTAGAAGGATGTAAAGTGCTCTTTCTGAACCTACTAGCTATATCAGAACACGACATATAAAACTAATTTAACTCTAGAACATACACAACACAAAGTCTCCAGGCCATCAATTCATAAATGTGAGAGGGGAAGTCCCATTTTTCCCAATGATAAACTTTACAGCCATGCAGAAAATCGACCAAGGGACCCTAAAGATGGATTCACGCTTGTGTATCGACAAGTCGAAATCTGCAGTTGACACTTTTGGTATATAATCGTTAGACTATCTATAAAACAGCACTAATAATGTGGTAAAAGGTTAATGATGTTGACAGCAAACATGTTTGCATTCATGACCGCCTCCAAGAAAACCTTCCTTTCCTAAGACACTGAAATAGATCTGCTTTGGCTCTCAACATTCACTTGGGAGTAAGTCTTTCCAGGGTTAAGACCTATGTTACTCGTCTGCTCAAAAACTGTAGCGCAATAAATAAAAAAAGGGTTACTTGAGTCCTTTTAAGACACTATAGATAAGAAAAAAAAGACTATCTTCTGTGCGGCAGAAAACGCCGGTCGCGAAGTGTAAATGTGGGAAACCCTTTAGGAAAAACCGCCGGACACCGATGTGGGTTTTGGGACTGTTCTTATAGTATGAAATATAAAACATATTAAACTCAATAGATAGGATATGTACTTAAAAAACCATAAACTCACAGCGCACCAACTGAAATCAATTTTGTATGTAAGAAGTTAGGTGGACACGTGGACTAAACGTCAATCTTGTATATTATTCTTTACCTGTGACGGGTGGTCGGGGTGTGAATCCCGGTCGTGCGTACCAAATGTTTTTAATTGAATGGTTTTCCTCCTTTCCTTCTATACTAATCCGGATATATTCCCTCTAAATGCCTCTTCCTCATTCCTACCCCATCAGAATAGTTAAATGTGGATTGTTCGGACATGTTATTATATAAAGAGCCAATTAATAACAGACCCTTTTTCTTACAATTAACACGCGTACACTAAGAATATACAAATGTTTAACCAAATTAAAGTTCCTCTCCTTATTTTACCATATAATTATAATAGGTACATTAAAGCAGATTAGATAAACTGTAACCGAATTCGCGCAAATGTGGATACACTTCCTACATATTATTTATAGCTTCCTAATTGCTTTCTGGTGACCTGGCAGTCTAGGGGTAAGGTGTCGGACTTCCAAGCTGGGGTCCGGGGTTCAATCCTCAGTCCCGGCACAGATTTATCTGATTGCCAAACCCTTCCCTCACCTCTGACAAGACGTGTATTAATCACAACGACCGGCTGGGTAGTACTACGCGGTATGCACTTACGCTAATGTGTATTGCTACAGCTTAACGTGGGATCCGAACCACGTTGGAGGCCTGGCATTCCCCACATTCACAAGTTGTGATTAATACACGTCTTGTCGGAGGTGAAGGAAGGGTTTGGTAATCAGATAAATCTGTGCCGGGACCAAGGATTGAACCCTGGATCCCCAAAACAAAGGTCCAACACCTTACCCCTAGACCACCAGGTAATCGATAGTAACATATAAAGTAAATAAATAAAAACAAACTGCCATTTTTTTGTGTGTGTATTAGTAAATATTTAATCATTTAAAAAATATTCAATCGATCTTAATGAAAAATGTACATATTCATCTAAAGCAAGTTACTTAGTGAAGTATAAAAAATCAAACACTTGCAGTTCATAGGTTTGAAAAATTTGATGCAACCAATTTCGTTAAAACAGCTTTTAAAGGAAATGAAAAAATTAAAATTCAAAAAGACATATTTTTTGAAATCAAAACACAATTAGAATCAGTTTTGTTGAGAAAAAGTTGTTTTTTCAAAAATGTTCCGATACACTTCTCCCCTTAAAACGCATCATTTATAAAAAATAAGAAAAACATGAATTCTTTTAAACGGTTCTGAACTTCTAGAAAAACGAGTCGTGCTAAAACCGGAACTTCAAGAAGTTTTAGCTGCAGAACGAGCTATTTATGTCCGATAAAGATTTGTTATTGACTTTTTTGTTGTTGTAATTAGTATGTTCAACATTAGGGTCATTAGCGACTTTATCTTAATCTAAGGAAGGTGACTTGGACGAATTGTACGCGGATAAATGTGGAAAGAGGATAGAAAAAAATCACATTTGGAAAACTATACTATGTACACTAGATCAGGATTCAAACCCCAACTTTCTCATACCCACTTCGGTTGCCGCATGATTTAAGGCATCACTCTCACAATAGACTAGACTGCCAAAGACGGGGAGATCAGGTTTCAAAACCCGGTTAGGTAACTGAGGGTGGTTTTTCCTAAAGGGATTTCCACTCTTCCTCCACACAAATGCGGGTACACCTCCCATAAATTCAACCTTCCTCATCCCTAACACACTAGCGTAATTAGTACATATGCGTATAGACCAAACGGGTAGTAAGACGCAGTGTTTTTTTTCTTTAAATCTCATCATCGCGGGACTAACATCTTAGATCGGTTGGTCATCACCGCGTGTATTTGTTAAAAAAGTGTATGTTGAACCC
>CABFVX010001989.1:0-13722 GCA_902151425.1 Timema shepardi
GCCAGGCCTCCACCGTGGTTCGGATTCCACGTTAAACTGTAGGTCCTCCATTTTATCTCACAACCACCCTACCATTACACATTAGCATAAGTGCGTATAACCCGAACGGGTAGTAAGACGCGGTGCTAATAATAATAAAGATGGTGAGACCAAATCGGATATGACTTGCACAATATGGGAGCATAAGAGTGATGCAAAGGTTACAAGTGTGTAAAGAAAGTATGTCGTAGAAGCCAAAAACAAGTTATGTTTGTGTAGCCAGGAGATTAAGAGTAGAATATAGCTTCTTTTATCACAACATAAAGGGGCTTGTAACATAATGGTATTCTTGAGTTCTAATGACTAACTATTCTTCACCTAATTAGTTTTTCCATGGAGTGTCCTGTATAACGGAAGACAAGAGAAGTCTAATAGAGGTAAAAATCAGCGCAGTTGCCGCCAGATCATCGACAAAAAGAAAAAAAACATAGGAGTTCTTCCGCTCGAAAACACTAAATCCAACAACCCCCTATGCTTTTTGTCATCTAGGTACATGTACAGTTTTTTAGGCCTACCATCCTTTGAAAAAGATTACACGAAATACTTATATATACCAGTTAACTTAATTTCCATTGAAGATTGTTTTCTCTAAAGCAAGTGCTACTATAAGTGAAAAAAAGAAACTGTATTTCTACGAAAAAGTTGAACATGCAAATATTTTTCCACTCAAATCTGTGGGATGGGAATCTATCACTGTAAATCGAAACGACTGTATCATTATGATAGATTAATTTTGCATTTATTCCCTATTTTATTCTAAATTTTAACAACTCTGCCACTATTTATAAACTATATCGATTGCCAGGTTTGATACTACAGTGGAACCTAGATAGTTTGAACGTGAAGGAACTAGGAAAAAGTTCGAACTATCAAAAAATTCAAATTAAATAAGTTTCTTAAAAGGAATTGAAAAGAAACACAGTTAAGTTTGAAACCAAGCTCAAAAACTTTATTTAACATATTTGAACATAATCTGTTCACAATTTTTTTTAAAAGTCAAACATTTTAATCCATTTTACTAATTTAAGTCTCTCAGTCATAGAGTAGGATTTGAATTGATTTATTGACTGGAAAATTGAATCACTTACATTGTTGTGACTTTAAAAAAAAGCTGCATCAAGTTCTTGGATATAGTCCATGGCTTCTGCGACACTCGGGATAGGCCTTTCCTAAACACTTGAAGAATTGTCTTTTTCATCACCAGATGCTCTATCCTTAGCCCCTGTATTCTATTATTGAGAACTTTGGCAACAATGTCCGCATCAGTAACGTCACTACACACTGCCACATATTCACCCACATTGACAAAGTCCACATAGGAGATGGTAGGACCAGGAATAACTTCCTTTAAGTTGTCAATAGCTGGCGCAGCTTTAGTCACAGTTTCTCCATCATTTTCTTTCTTGATAAAGCCAGCTTTTTTTAAAAGAGTTCTTAATGGTCTCAACTTTCACTTGAGCCCACATTCTTGAGGCTTGAAGAACGTCAAGCGAAATTTTCTGAGAAGACAAATCTTCAGAAAGAATTTTTTCAACCAACAATCATCTGTAGAAATGTTTTAGGTTCTAAATTATTACTTGGTTCATAGGATGAATAACCAATGTCATATTTGGCAGGAAAAAAATAATGTTTACATTTGCCAAAAGGGAACTCTGTTATGAGCAGTGAAATTGTCAATGAATAAAAGGATTGTCCGATTTTGTTAGCCAAATTGTTTGTCGATTTTTAAAAGCCATTTTTCAAACAGATCACCTGTCATATATACTTTTCTATTTGACTCAGTAATTATCACAAAGTGTAATTTGATAATTATTTGGTGTATAGCCTGAACAGGTAATAAGTGATATTAAAAAAAAGTATTTTATTACACAAACACTATTTTGTAAGGATATTACTGTAGAAAATGAGACAAGAAATATTTTTATTTTAGAACTCAATTTACTAACAACACGAGCATCTTTTTCTTATCAGTAGTTTTGTTATTCTCACTCCCTTCTGAATCAGTATTAGTCTGGTTCTTCTAAGCCATCTTTATCTTCAAAAAATAACTGCAATTCTAGGGCACCATTGAATCTAAGATGCAACCCGTTTTTTAAGATGTTCAAAGGGTAAAAAATGTGCATCTTAGATTCAAGGAAATACGGTAAGTGTGTGTTCTTCTTTTCACTGTAAAAACCATATTATGTTTTTATATATCTTTCCTGTACTTTCTTCCAAATAAAACAAAACCTACCTCAAAAGCGTCAAGAGGTTTTCGATAAACAAGTATACCTAATAATACAAGAAGATTAGTAAACTTACATTTAAAATGACAGGTTTTAAAATGAGGTGGCCCAATGGCTAGATAATTTTATAATAAAGGAAATTGATAAAACTAAAGAAAAAAGGAAAAATAAACTACTAAGAATGAATTTGATGAAGAAAGCCTACCTAGGGAAAGAGGAAAAATGTGGGAAGAATCCAATGCAAAAAGGTGACATCTTCTTCCTTTCTGCTGTCTTCTATAGTAGAAGTAGTCACACACACATAAAATAATATTTCGGTATTGTTGCCTTTATCAAACACAAAGAAGAGAGTTCAAATAACACAAACAATGGATTATTCCATTCCAAAATGGGCTTTCTTCATCAAATTTATTCTTAGTGGTTTATTTTTCCTTTTTCTTTAGTTTTTATCAACTTCCTTTATTATAAATTTAAAATGACAGGCAATTATAAGGCCTCTTGAAAAACTGGTAATGCATCAATTCAAGTAATCAAAAAGATTTTATCTATATTTTTACTGGTTTGAAAAAGATCACTGTACAGATGTTCTCCACATAGGCTGTCAGACAGACAATTAATTTCGTTTGTATTTTGTTTTAATGACTGGCATTTGTAGGAAGGAGTTGGAAAATCATAAGCCACAAACTTATTATGTAAATATATTTTTAGGATGGTTTAATCTGTTACCACCATATAAGTTCTCAAAGATTACTATAGCTATGGTACTTCCATAAAATGACTATTTACTAGTAGTCCAGTATCAAGCTGGCTTTACAGTTGTTGTTTTTTTATAAATTCAGGTTTATAAACTAAAACCATTTCATAATCATATCTTTTAAACCATGTTTATTGCCAGATAAAATCCAAGCAGAGTGAATGGGTGTGAAATTATTACCTATTTAAAAACAAAACTCTAATCTGAATCTTGTCAAAATATAAATATTTATCGCAATAAACCAAGCATATTTTCAATGCTAAACAAAGAGATTGTTTACTCGCTTTCTTCTTTGCTTTTTTCCCTTTCTGAGCGACGAGACTTCTTCTTTCTATGACTGCGGTGACCAGGGCTACGACTACGACTTTTGTGTCGACGAGAACGACGTTCTGTACTGCGGCTGCGTGAACGTTCTTTGTGGCGATGAGATCTGTAAAAAACCAACAAGTACTAGTGATAAATAAGAAAATTAGTATGGATGAGCTGTGCAACATGTATGTTATCTCAGAAGCGAGAGAACAAGGTTTAACATTAACAAAATGAAGAAATGTCATTTTCCCCAATGTGATGTCCCATCTCCTTTCCAAGCAAATGGGTGCAAATTAATCTGCATTACTTATTCATACTATACTGAATATCATCTCTGAGGTAACTGTATGGTTTTTATCGGGGAAAAGTGTTGTCATTCTCTTGTTTGCATTTGGTAAATCTTCCCTTAAATATAAGATAAATTTTGCAACGCTGGTTCATCAAGGTTAACAGTAGCTCCTTCTTACCCAAGATTCAATCCCGACATAAATGAAAGCTAGGAGATCTGATAACAGTTGACTGAAATAGAGCAAAGATAAAGCTTTTCTCCATCAGACCTGCAGTTCCCTCAGAGGATCCATGATAGCCTAAGTCAATCAATTCTTCTTTCACTTCAAAATTATTCCTACTGTGTATGTGTGTACTCACCGTTCCCTGTGTCTTTCCGATTTGTCACCTTTCTCTTTTCTATCTTTCCCTTCTTTCTCTTTTCCTTCTTCCTTTACCACAGCATTCGAGTGTATGCTTGCTTCCTCAGAGCGTGCACGCACAGACCCACGAGAACTGAACGCATCCTGGAAACATTCACACAATGAGAACATGATAATAATAATTCCACATAGGCAATTTTCTTCATACAGGGATCAGTTAGTGCAAACAATACTGTTACCATCTGTTGATTTGTGTACAAGTTGCCCCCTGGTGGACATAAACAAACTGTTCAGTACATTATAGGTACACAATTTTGTCTCAATAGAAATTTATTAGGTACAATACTTTTCACATCAAAGAAAACACAGAAATAGGACAATCATGAATAAAAGGGACAAGACCAAAATAGCTTTTACAATGAATAGTAAAACACATGGCAGCAAGATATTAGTACATGGACTTATCTAAGTAAGTAAAAGAAAGAATGAGCATAAGAACGATAAAAGATGAAAGGGAAGAGGTACTAGCACTATCAGAAGAGATAAAGAATGGCGGAAAGATTACTAAGATAAGCTGCTAAATGTGAGAAATGGCCTTATGGAGATTATACAAGGGAAGAAGCGTAGTGTAGAGGGGAAAGAGATATGACAATGTTAGAGGTTGAAACTGCCTTTAAGAAAGATGAAAACAGGTAAAAAAACATGAAGATGATAAAGACAGCAGGAACAGTGGGATTGCAGTGATTGTACAGCCTGATAAGATGCTTACGGAATGATAGAAATATGTTTCCCAGGACTGGAATACCCAATGTTTTAAGCAAAGTATTAGAAAGGAGTGTGGAAACTATAAACCATGTCGTCACAAGCAGTGAAGATAATAGAAAGAGAAATGTGAGAAAAAAATTATGGAGAAAGAAGACTGCAGGAGGAACATTATGGTTTTAGAGCTAGAAGGTCAACATTGGACTCTGTCATTGTAATAAGATAAAGAATGGATAAACAGTGGGTGTATGGAAAATATATGGTGATGACTTTCAAAGATATGGAAAAGGCAAATAACATTTTAACCTGAGGTAAGGTATGGGAAGTTATGGTAAAAAATTAAATAGATAAAACATTAATCGAAATGGTGAAAGCCATGTATGAAAATGGCTCCATTACATAAAGACACAAGTGAGGAAAAAAAGATGGTTTATAGAAACAAAGTTAAGACAGGGAAGTGTTCTGTTACCTCTAACATTTATAATGATCATGGACAAAACATTGAGGGAGGCAGAGGAAATATATGGAGGTAAAGAAATGAAGATAATGTTATTTGCAGACAATATTGTGATATGAGGAGAATGTGAGAATAAAGTGCAAGAATAGCTGGCTTTGATGAAAGAAAAATTGTGAAATACGGCATGAAGATCCATAATGGGAAGAGCCGAACAGTGGGGCTGACGAGAGGAACAAGAATGGGAAGAGGCATAACAATTGGAGGACAGAATCTAGAAGTAGCGGAGAGCTACAAGTGTTTGGGAAGTGAAGTGATGCAGATTTTTATCCAAGTGTACAGAGTCTAATCTGGTCATTATCTCCTTGTTCAATGGCAACAATGATAAGTGTGACTAGTATTCATTTCATTGTAAAAGACATATTGTGTTTAATCCTTTTGTAGTTTTCTATCCACCTTTCCTGTACTTTCTTCCAAATAAGATTTAATAATTACAAAGTTTAGGCAAATATGTACAAAGTTAAAATAAACATCTATGTTAATTTTTTGTTATTTTGTAATGATGTGTACATTGCAAATTATTATTTATACATTAAAAATCTAAGGGAATTAAATTACATGTTTTAGATAATAGCTTAACTTATCTGCTTAGGACAAAATAATCCTCAATAATGTTTGCAATATAACATTTTGTAAATTATTATTATTAGCACCGCTTCTTAATACTCGTTCGGGTTATACGCACTTACGCTAATGTGTAATGGTAGGGTGATTGTGAGATGAATTGGAGGACCTACAGCTTAACGTGGAATCCGAACCACGGTGGAGGCCTGGCATTCCACACATTCACAAGATGTCTTGTCAGAGGTGAAGGAAGGGTTTGGTAATCAGATAAATCTGTGCCGGGACCGCGGATTGAATCCCGGCAGCCAGCACAGAAGTCTGACACCTTACCCATAGACCGCCAGGTCACCGTTTTGTAAATTAAATTTATTCTTAGAGTTATGTAGTTATGAAACATAAAATTTTACCTCAACCACTTATTTTTTATAACATATTTAAACCTTAATTCCTATTTGAGAATATTTTTTTATATTATTCAATTTTAATTTCCTTTGAATTTAAAAAGAAAACTTCTCATAACCCTACTCATTTCTATTAAAGCCTAATGAATTAATCTCTCTAAATTACCTTCCTTTCCCTTACATTATTTACATTCTACATTATATATTTCTTCTGATGAAATCAACACTGGTATATTCAAATGTTTGTTTTATCATTTTTATATATATTTAAGGAACATAAATTCTAATCCAATTAAAATAAATGACAACCTGAGAGTCATGACTGGAGGTGTTGTCAAGCGAAGGAGCAATAATGGGTGGAAGAGGGGTGACCAGGGGACCAGGGCCACCTGCCACCACTTTTACATCGGCTGAGATTGGTGTTGGTTGCCAAGTCTGTAAAACAAACAAAATGGCCGAGTATTGTAATAAATTTGCAGTAGGGGTGTGCGAAGCCCACTTTTTTGGTTCAAAGTGAAGTCGAGTCGAATATGGAAAATATTCTCGAAGCCAAATCGGAGATCAAGTATTTATATATTTAATTTTGAGTAAAAAATATTATGTTGACTTGAGTATATTTATCTAACGTCAAAATAAATATTAAATTTATTTTTTCTTGACATTAATATTTGTAGCTTATTGGTACATATAGACGTTATATTCACTTTACCTTTGTATTAAAACACTTTATGTGTACAGCCTGAGTGAGTAGTTAACGCCTATAACCGATCTTGATAATAATATGACCTTGTGATTGTAATTTTACTCATAACTTAATTCTTCACATAATCTGTATGAAATTATAAGATATTCAATTTTTTGTAGATTTTATTTTTAGTAAAATAACTAATATTTTATCTAAATTAACAGCAATTTTCGTTTATAAGTACTCACTATTTGTGTACATTTAAAAAATAATAATTAAGGAATGTTGTGTTCCTCACACATGTGCTCGACTAGCTCTCAAGTCTGCCGCTAGCCTACACATTAACAGGAATTTGAATTGAACATAATGATTCATGTAGTAAACAACTGAAATGGCAGCATGTGTGAATTTTAGAATATTTAAAAAAATATATTTTCAATATTCAAGAAACACTTCAAAAGTTTAACTTAACACACTGAAAAAAAACTTTCATTCTTTATTATAATCTACACTTACAAGAGGAATAAATTCATCTTCGGTTGGTACCAGCCAATGTTTATGATCAAGGGAGTTAGAGGTTTAATGTTATAGACATCTTGAAATTCAAAATGCTATGGAAATTTTCCAAGTACCACCAAGAAAATAAAGCAAACTTGTTCTAAAACTCAAAACAATTAAAATATATTTTATTTCTTTAGGTAATTTCAGTTCATTTCTATTTGATGTAAAATATAGATGTAATATAATCACTAGACTTCGAATATAAAATATAAGTGTAATACAGGGGTTTTAGCACTTTAACCTCATTAAAAACGGGACTTTAAGGGACCAATATTTTTTTGCACGTTAAAGAAAATAATCGAGAAAATCAGAATAGTTATTGTTACTAAAACCCCTACCAATTATTTGCCAGCTAAGAGAACATCTGAAATCCATGTCAAATACAATAGTGATTAGATTATTAAATGGAATAAAATAATAAATATTTTTAATTCTGCGCGAACCTTCAAAATTTCGAATCTTGCTAAGATTCAGATTTGATTCAAGCTTTCGAGTCTTATTATTAGAGAGATTTGTGGTGGATTTGAAATTTCAAATATAAGTAAATTTCAGATTCGGATGCAATGGGTTAGGTTCGAAATTTGAATCTTTTCATACTTAAGAATAATTTCAACTTTTTATGGTCTTATACAGCAAACCATTATAAAAAATTGTAATTTATTTAATTTATAACCTTTCATAAGTTAGGCATAAGGCTTTGTTTACTTGTTTAACTTAAGATTAAGTTTAAAATATTTTCAAAGACATCTAATGATATGTTATTTGATTTAGATTGGAAACATTTTCAAAATAAAATATTCGATTTGGATTTGATTCAAAATTTTATTTTTAGTATGATATTCGATTTGGATTTGATTCTAAAAAAATTCTGAGCATGATATTTGATTCGGAATCGATTCGAGCTGGTTTGCCAAGATTCGGATTTGACTCGAAATGGAAAATCATGGATTCACACAGGTTTAAATAGATTGTTCTACAAGTTTTTTTTATATCTTTTATATTTTCATATTTAGATATTATTATAATTCTGAATTGTTATGATAATGAATTTCCCAAAAATGCAATAAGTTGTATATAGAATTTGTGTGACACCTTTTGTAAAAAAAACTTTATTTTCGTAAGATTCCACACCAAAAAGTATAATTCGTTGAATTTCTGTTAATTTTCATTATTATTACTATGAAATAAATAGGTTGGCTCTATAGTATGAAACATTTCAGATAAACTCCTGGATGGAGAATGGGTTACATTTGTATTTTATTTCCATAAACTTTTGCTTGGTAACAAATAGGAACATTCTTTACAAAATACTGCTATAAGATTACAGATTACTATAAATATTATTTAGTATTACCTAACTTAATGAAAGTAACAATAACCAAAAGTAAACAGATTTTAAATATTGTTCTTTAGTAACAATAAAACTTATGGCAATGTTATGAATTTACTAATAAAGTGAACATTTTTACAAAGAGTAAATCAAAGAAGGGCCAGCCATTATCTGTGTAGAAAATAATTTTATAATAGAAATCTATAAAGGACATTAGCAAAGGTAAAAGTTAAAACAGATTAAATGCTGCACATCAAGTACAATATATATTAATGTATCCTTCAAATCTAAACATAATGTTTGTTTTGGTTTTATTCTTTTGTTTCATAATCTTTAGGTTGTTTATTGAAGAACGATGATATTTTTGAAAATTTCTTTTCAATCACTTTTGCAATTGAAACTACTTAATGAGAGGCTTAACTTTCATTTGTCCTTAAAGCTTAAACAGCATAAAACATCCCATGTACAAGACTCCATTTTTAATAGTTCTTCCATTTAACTGCTGAAGCTAGTATCATAGTAGCTCCATCAAAAAAATTACCAGCAGGTTTTTTTTTCTACAAGGTATTTGGATAGTTTTTCTGAATCATGTGCTTCTTCAGCCTTCTACTTTAGTGATACCTTTTCTACTTCATTTCTCTCTGTATCTTTCTTAAGTCTCTCTTTATTAATCTTGTCTTGTTCTAAGAAAGTCTTATAGCTATGGTAGGCATTGCTGGCGATGACCAAACGTAAACTAGTAGTGGGTACTAAATAAACTTTGAGTATTTCTTCATTCCAGACAAAATGTTTAGCCTAGCATTGATTACACATTCATTCATTGCTGCTTTATCACTTGTTAGCACTAATACCTAATATTGAAAACCCTCTTTCAATCGAAGCACAAGTGATATTCAAATGTCTCCGCAGTGTTCTTTATTGGGTGCAATAATTTAAATAAAATGGCACCAAAATTAATCATATTCAAACATGAATATGCTCAAACAGTACACGTTCAGATGTTAGATGAATTATTGTAAGACATGTATATTAACAAATGCTAAGCAACTTACATAAACTTTTTTTATTTTTGTAAAAGTTTATAGTATTTTTCATCAGTTTATTGATAATTTTTATCAAGAAAAAGGGACTTAGGGACCAAAATGTCAAAAGAAGGTACTTAGGGACCACCCCTAAAAGCCCTGCAGGGTGGCTACAAAACATATTTTACAAAATTCCCTGACTTTTCCAGGTTTTCCAGGCAACATTTTTCAATTTTCCCTGACTACTTTTTTTCAGTTTTAATGGTGGATGCTGACTTTTGTTTTATTTATTATTGATCACATATTAAAAAAGTTTGTATCTACTAAACATAAACAATTTCATATGTTATTTTAAATATTAAAATGTTATTTTATTTAGGTATTATTAACTTTTGTTTTAGTGTTTGGTTGCGAAATTAATGGGAAATTTTAGACATATTTTTTTAAATTCCCTGATATTTCCTTGTTTTCCCTGTCTGTACCCACCATCCCCTGGTAATATAATCACTAGACTTTGAATACACGAAGCTTCAAATGGCTGACAAAGCCAAATAAAGGTTCAAATTGAATACTAAGTACACTAAATTTTGCTTCGGCTTAGAATTTTTTTAAGCTTCGCAAACCCCTAATTTAAAGTGTGAACAGGAAACAATCTGGATTTGTGTTTAAAATCTTTCAAATTGAAAGCAGTATTTTCCGTTAAAATAAAATGTAATTTATTATTTTCTCTTATGTTACAAAATAATTTTAACAGATGTGTGGATTCACATGTATCATGAGTCATAAAGCCCAAGTAAGTCATTTAAAAACCTTTTTTTATCCCCCTCTGTTAAGGTTATATGTATATGTACTAAGCTAGTGAGTTAGGGATTAGGAAGGTTTAATTTAGAGGAAGTGTACCCACATTTTCATGGAGATTGGAAAGATCAGCCTCAGTATACCCAACCGAGATTCAAACTCCTATCTTCTGGTCATCGGCAGTATAGTTTTACACAAGAGTGACGCCTTAAGACCGTGTGGGCCCCGAAGCAAGTTAAAAAGCTGTTATTAAAGGCCATTAACAAATGCGTAGTTGGTTATTAGTTTCTGGGATTGTAAGTGTATAATTAATATCCCGAATGATTTTGTACGATACAGTAAACAAAATTTTAACCCCATCAGGATTCAAACATAAACATCTCTGTGATTGTTTGATCATCGTATGAAGCACAAAGCCTGATAAAACTTGACAATAGCTGAGGCTCCAAGTCCTGAGCAAAATAAAAAGTTGTGTGAAACTCACTGGATCATTCCACTGCGAGTCCTGTGTTGGTTCGTAAGCTTGGTAGTATGGATCTGCCTCAGGGGGGTAAAACTCGGGTACCCCATAGCCGGGTTCAAGGTGAGCAGTGGGAGGTGGGAAACCTGGAGGTGGCAGCACTACGTGTGGAGGTGGTGGCAGTTCAAATGGTCCTGGAGGTGGTACAGACATGTCTGGGAAGCCAGGCTTGCGACTGTACTCACGACGGTCTGCAGTCATCACCTGCATTTAAACATAATACAATGTGTTAAAGAGAAAAATGAAGCTCTTTATCATGTAATATTTCATGAATACAACAAATCAGATTTTGAGATTACTATGACAAGCATTTAACCTCTAAAGTGTGACCTTTATCAGTTACTAACCTTACTAAATTATTATTATTATCACCGCGTCTTACTACCCGTTCGGGTTATACGCACTTACACTAATGTGTAATGGTAGGGTGATTGTGGAATGAAATGGAGGACCTACAGTTTAACGTGGAATCCGAACCACGGTGGAGGCCTGGCATTCCCCACATTCACAAGATATCTTGTCAGAGGTGAAGGAAGGGTTTGGTGATTAGATAAATCTTTGCCGGGACCGAGGATTGAACCCCGGCCGCCAGCACAGAAGTCTGACACCTTACCCCTAGACCACCAGGTCACCTACAACCTTACTAAAATTGGCTTAATTTCTGTTGTGCAATAGTCCAAGCCTGTATAAGCATTACAAATTAATGACCAGTGATGATGTCACACATGCTGAAGGCGCACTTCACCAATGGACAACTAAAGAAGTTTTACACGCTGGAGAGGTTAAACCTCCTATAAGTCTAGTTTATTAAAATATTGTTCTCCCCAACTGAATTCACAAATAATATAAAAACCTTAAAAATGGGTTTTTATTCACCTGTATGACATTCTCCTTGGGAGGGGTTCCCTTTTCGTTGTTCCGCCGGGAAAGTAGCCCACCAACACCAATCACATCTATAGTTCCGGCCATCTTGCGGCCTGGAGGTGGGCCTGCTTTTTTCGGTCCCATGAAACCTGAGTATTTGGAGTTATCATTGGTGATGGCAACAGGAATCACGCCCCTGCCCACCCCTCCAGTGTTGCCCAATTGGGCAAGACCCACGCCAGACTCATGGACACGCACACGCTTCTGGCGTTCACAATATGCCCGCCATGTATCTTCATTAAAACCATAGTTGAAGTAGTCTGCACAAGAAGACATGTGTGATTAATACCATATTACTAATGTTTACCACACAATACCTACATACAGTGCTTAATTTATTCCTTTCACAAGGCACCCTTAAGTTTGTTTATTTGCTGGTGACTTGATGGTATGTAGGGGGTAGATGAACAGCTACAGAAATGAAATGAGAAGGTGAAAAAGTGTGGAGTGAGATTTAGCACAGTGAAGTGTGAAGTGATGGTAATTACAGCTATAAAGTTTGATAGAGAAGAGCTGAGAAAGATACAGAATGTGGAGGTAGAGAAGGTGTGAGCAGAGAGGATTATATAAGAGGGCAGCAGGAGGAGTTGTTTTATAGGTGTGTAAGAGACTTGTTAAAGAGACCTGCTAAAGAAAAGTGCTCTTGAAGTGTACCCAGCAGAAACATGGACATGTAAGAGAGACTTGGAAAATGGAGGCCATGGGAATGAAGTTTGTGAGGAAAGGGATTACATGATATAGAAGAAGAAGCAAGGCTGAGATGGTATGGTCATGTAATAAGAATGGAAAAGGAGAGAATATCAAAAAGAATGATGAAGATGAAGTATGTAGAAAAAAGACAGCAAGGGAGACCAAGACAAAGATGGGAGGAGCAGATAACAGAAAGTGTGCAAATGAGAGGATAAGAATGGAAGTGAATAAAGGAGTTAAGCGTATAACCCGAAAGGGTAGTAAGACGTGGTGCTAAATATTATAATAAAGGAGTAAGAATAGTGGAAGAATAGAGGAAGATGGGGCCGGGTTCCTTCAGAAAATCATGAAATTTTTTCCAGAACATTTCAAGGACTTTTCAAGGATTTTCTATAATTTCTCCAGCATCAGTGTATAAAGTAATCATGGCAAAATACGCATCATTACATTTTCTTATACTTTAAAAAAAAATACACATTTTTAATGCAGGCTTTCAACTCCCTTACACCTGCACCTTTCCATACCCTTTTAATGTATGCCATGATGCAACGAGTTATTCAAATAATTAAAACATAACATAAACTCACTTGCAAATAATCATTGGTGAAATGTGGTTACGTGTGCAGATATAATCAATCAGGTTAGAAAGTGCACGTTATATACCCCAAATAAATAAAGAACTTGCAAATAATAATTAATACTGATTACGTTTTAGTTACCTTTTATTTGTTAATTACAAGTACCCATATAATTCGACAATTGGTAATTTAGCCAATCTTCTCTATCTCTTAGCGATAAAAGAAAAATACAAAAACAGGGGGCTTTATACTTCAATCACAAAAATAAAACTTAGCACAAAAGCTAAAATTATGACCTAACTCCACAGCAACGAGACAAAAGTAAATACACCAATAATATCATGACACTGATCTGTTACACTCCTGTTTCCTACAGATTTACTAACCAGTTTAAAA
>CABFVX010001989.1:13766-28323 GCA_902151425.1 Timema shepardi
AAAAAGAGGGGGGGGGGGGGGGGGACGACGACAAAGGAATTTCCAGTACAACCTAAAACATTCCTGTAAATATCATAAAAATGAGAAATTCCATAACATTTTCAGGCCTGTGGAAGAAATATTTTAAAATTCCATGTTTTCCATGATGTGTAGGAACTCTGATGGAGGCATTTTAATAAACTTACCTGGCCACAGGCTTAAAACAGGTAATAATAATGATGATGATGATGATAATAATAATGATAATAATAATAATAATAATAATGACACCCTTCTTTTGCTAAATTTAATTTGGGGATGGGCAAGTATGTACTCGAATTTTTGAGCTCGAGCTGAGCTTTTAATAGATATTCAAGTTTGAGCTCGAGATAAACTTTTAATAGATATTAAAGTTTGAGCTCAACAGATTTATGGACTCGACTAATTAGAGCTTGTTGTATAAGGTTATTTATCCTTGCTCGATTGTATTTATTTTCTTGTCTTGTTGTGAAATGTGTGATTAAGATGAGTAAAGGGGGGAAAAGAACCCAATAAAAGGGTAGTGTGCAGACATCTGGCCATTGTTAAGTCATTAAGGTCAGAGATGTATATGTATGCACTACTTTTAACATTATTATTATCATATGTATTATTGAGGTATAATTTCATTTTCCCATTTATTTTAGGTTTTAACATGCAAATTCTGAACCTACTAATTATACAAGCACAAGAGAGTTTCTATAAGCGAGAGCAAAAGGGCCTACCAATATTGGTGGGAAAAGTATTTTGGCACCATACAAACTTCTAAATAACAAACTGCTCGACAAGCTATAAAAAATAATTGGAAGGCTGGGTGGGTCAAGTGGCCGGCACGACTTAGATCGACTGCTAGACAAGCTCATGTATAGGAGTACAAAGTGATAAGACAACCAAGAATTGGACACGAGAGAACAAATCTGTAAAAAGACCAACTGCTAGACACGCAGAAACGACATGGACCAAGTGACAAGCTCCTGTATAAGAGGACAAAGTGATAGACAGCCAAGCGGCTGACACGAGAGGACCAATTGCTCAACAAACATCGAGATGAATCCAGTTAAGAGTGGTTCAAGTGATAGACAATTTGTTTCAAAACTAACAAAGTTATAAACATGGTAGTAGTGGTTGAAATGACAGTTCTGGACCACTTTCCCCCATAAAGTTAATATTAATCCACCACATTTAATGGGGTGGATCACTTTTTCCTCTGACCTAACCTAACCTTAACAGGTTTTTAACTAAACAAGAGTACCTTATGTCCCTGTATCTGTTGTTCTGCACCTTGGAAACGCTCTCCTCCCTTGAGTCTAGATTCCAGTCTCCATCTCGTACTATCCTCCCAGCCTTCATCCCCTTCTCTTACCATGCCCACCAATCACTCCTCTCCTCTCCTCCTAGTCTCCTACCCCCAGCCTTGATCTGCGCAACATCCAGTCCCCATCCTGTACTCTTACCTCCTTTCAGCCATACGACTTTCTGTATTCATCCTGAGCAAGAGGTAGTCTGGCTTGATCATGACCAGGTTGATCCCATCCAGCGTCAATCCATCCTCTTACCACCCACCCCGCTTAACAGCTGGTCCTTAAAACTTGACAGCTTAAATCTTTTACCTTACACGATATATCCATCATCTCACCACCCGCTCCTTGATACCTGACGGCTTAGATCTTGTACCTTAAACAATATGTCCTTCCTGCTTACCACCCATCCCTAAAAATATTCTGAAACAGTACTAAATAATTATGCATCATTCTCCACCCGACACCTTAAACGTTGAGACCATTCATCGGGGTTTGATTCCAGTCACTTGACTGATGGATTTTCATAAATGGTTTTCCACACTCACCCCATGAAAAATCGGGTGCAGTTCCTCTAAATTCAACCTTACTCATCCCTAAACACATTAGCGTAGCTAGTATATAGGTGTATAACTCGAACGGGTAGTAACTCTCTAGAAGGTATAATGCGGTGCTAAAAATTAAAAATATGTAGAACTAAATATACAGGCTAGATATTAAAATTATCTCTTTGAAAAACAATAAAAATCCTTTTTACTGTCCTTATTTCCGATTACTAATTTTACATACTATTTTAAAACTGTTGTCAAATTTCAAGTTTTAATAAAGGCCACTAAGGAGTTTTTATTCTATGGTTTTCAACTCTTTCTTCATGGAAAAGCGGATAATTCTCTAAATTATACCCTCCTCCCCTCTACTCTATTAATATAAAAATAAGATAGTTCATACGTGTGGACCAGTGGTCACTGTTCTTTAATGTTGCAGCCAGTGTTGCATAATTAATTGTGACTGTTCAATTTGTGATATTCTTTTATAAGGACATCATTATTTCGAGTTATTTTTCAACTACATTTTTACTTCAGCAAACCCTACAAAAATATGTCTAGAAGTGTGAGGTTAAGCTGAACGGCCTGGGGAAAAAATTATTTGAGTGTAAACAAGGACAATCGTGTATTTAATTAACTGTTCTGTCACTTAGGCCACTCTTAACTGGATTATATCAAAGTTTGTCGCGCAGTTGGTCCTCTTGTGTTGACCGATTGGTTGTCTATCCCTTTGTACTCCTATACATGGGCTTGTCTAGCAGTCGGTCCAAGTCGTGTCGGCCACTTGACCCACCCAGTCTTCCTAATAATTGTTTTCATTTTGTCTACCGGCTGGCTGTCTATCACATGGTCCAGTTAGTGTCGATCACTTGGTCTACGTCGTTTCTTTGTGTCTAGCAGTTGGCTGTCTACCACTTTATTGTCTATCACTTTTCCTGCTCCCAAGTATTTTTACATACCTTCCAGGGTTCTTTTATATGCCCCAATCAACAGTGGACTGATGGCTTTACTTTCCCTCCGAAGGAAGTAGTAGGCCTACTACTGATTTTTATCACTTAAGAAATCAGTTAAATGGTTGTATAATTCACATGACAATTAATGAGCCAGGCCTAATGACCTGCTCTTGATATATACTATAAGGCCCATTAATATTTCTTACAATTCAAAATAATAAGCCATTAATTTTATCATAATATAATTTGAAATGAAAGTTATTTCAAATGTACTAGTACCATCAACCAGAACACAATTTGGTGAAAGGTTTTTAAATTTATGAACTTTGTCCGAGCAGTGTTTTATGTTTTTGCAGCTAAGAGCCTCGTGGACAAAATCCATAAAATCGAAAACCTTTCATATAACTGAGTTCTGTTCACCATTGATGTTACAAAGCAAAATGTACTAGTAATTGAAGCAATCAAGATGAATTTTGCAATTTAAAATTTGTAATACTTTTTAATCGACTTGTTTTAGTTTAACAAAAAACCCAAATCTAAATGCCTCAAATCGATAATAATTTTTTTATATGAAAGAAAATATGAAAACAATTAGTGGCAAATAGGAGGGAGAAAAATGAATAATTGTACAGAAAAATAGGAACCTAGAGTCTGTTCATGATAGGTTTTTACTTGGATGACAGTTAAAAAATCATATGTTTAGGTTATGGGTTGCCAACACTTGTAAGAGCTCACTGTTTTGTTATAAATGTTAAGTGTTTTAATTACATGCTATATTTTACATTTAAAACAATGTAAACTTAAGTTTTCTCACAGTATTTCATTACTTTTAATCAATTCTCTTTACCCAACCCAAAGAAATATTCTAAACATAATTAAAATAACTTATTCATTTTGGAATGTTATCTATAATGTATGTAAGATAGTGCATACATCAATGCCTTTTAGTACAGACATCATATCTACTTGGAAAAGAGAAAATACTTGTCATTTTTTTAATAAATATTAAATTATTTTATTATTATTTTATCATATTTCAAAATGTTTTAACTGATAAAATATTTTTATCCACTGTGTGGGTGCATCATTGTAAAGAACTTGTTTCTGTCATGTTCAATCACATGATTTAAATTTGTTGGTCACCATTTTTAAGCTATATTCGTTACGACCTTTTGTGAAAGCGCCGTGAATAATATTTTTTGAAGTGGAATAAAACAATAAATAAGCTTTGTGCCCGACCTCAAAAATACTTACAACTAATATTGGCTTAAATTACTGTGTTTAACTATAACATTCATAAATTACCATGTTTTCATTACAGATGTACAAAGTGACCAATATCATCTATTCGCGTAGGGATACATTAGCGACTATTTCTAGTACCTTTTTGAGCTTTCATCCTAGTAAATTAAGGTTGTGAATGTACTATAGTTCCCATGTTACACCATCACTACTGGACATATGTATGTAATGGTTCTGAAGAAAATTCCTCATTATCACCCAGGGTTTCATTTTATAGGAACTTTGTTAAGTCTTGTACTAGATTATGATCCAACCAGGATTCAAACCAGTGTCTCATTGGTGGTTGATCAGTAAATGAAGCACAATCAACACTTATCACAACAATTAAAGAGTAGACCTAGTACTATAAAAGTTTTCATATTTGTCAAGAATATCCCAATTAAGAAAAGTAAATATTTCCATGGTACCTGTAATATCAGCCCCGGGTTTCCTCCATGGCTTGTCCTCGAGATTGTCTAGATTGTACTCGTGGGCTGCCACCCCATTAATAGTCCCCACAGCTTCAAACTCTTCAATGGAGAACTTGCCAGGTTGCTGCAAAAAATTTAAATTCAACCTTCACGTATCTGCCATTTTCAGAAATTTGAATTAACAATTCTCCTCAATGTTACAAGTATTTTCAGGAAACATTAATTTTAGTTGTATAAGATCTAGTGAGGAGTTGAATCCCAATTTTCTTTCAAACCGAATCTTATTTCGCCCACAAATCCTGAATCTGAAAAACATGAAAAAAACATGATTTTTCATAGAGCTATGATTTTGTTTTTGTTAATTCATTATTATTATTATTAGCACCGCGTCATACTACCCATTCAGGTTATATGCTAATGTGTAATGGTAGGGGTGATTTTGAGTTGAAATGGAGGACCTACAGTTTAACGTGGGTTCCAAACCACGGTGGAGGCCTGGCATTCCATACATTCACAAGTTGTGATTAATACACATCTTGTCAGAGGTGAAGGAAGGGTTCAGCGATCAGATAAATCTGTGCCGAGACCGAGGATTGAACTTTGAACCCCCAACACAGAAGTATGACACCTTACCCCTAGACCGCCTGGTCACCCAGTTAATTCTTGAATTGTTAAATAAAATAAAAATATCAACTAAATGAATAAGCTATATTATTATCAGAGTGATAGAAATTTCATGAGATTTGTTTACATGAACTTGAACATCAAAACATAGTGTTAAGTTCACAAGAACATTTTTGAATTAATGATATATACATGAAATAAAATATTTCTTTGGAATCAAATACTTGTCTCTTTAAAGATGAATTATAGTCATTTTTGTTGATTTAAATATTAATCTGAAATATGAATATGAATTCCACTAACAAAAAAAAAAGCTCCACCAGTCTGGAAAATATATTTCTATAAATAAAGTCCATTAGTAAAATATATGCTTGAACAGGTATTATAATGGCTATTTAACACTAAAGACCAATATTTAAAGATAAAAAAAATGTTCAAGCAAACGAATTATATCTCCTTTAACCTTCTGTTTTTAACATTTTAACCAAAATAAATATTTTATTTACCTACTTTTTATACTAAAAGCCAACATTTTATTAATAGTTAAAGCGTCGGAGCACAAAAAGGTATCTAAATCAGGAAATTATTCTAGTAAGCTGGGAAATTTGTTGAACAATTTATTTAGAGGGGTTTAATTAGCATACTAAGTGAAAAAATGATGATGCCATGAAAAAATAAAAGTTTGGCTTATATCCGTAGCTAGCACAATACTAGTTCATTCATAGTTTTGTAAACCTTGAGAATAGCTTTCAGGCTATTTTTCTTGAATTGTTTGCCTTTAGTTTCCCTAGTGATATTTATTTTAAAATTCTATTACTATAAAGTTGCTAATTAGTCACTTTTAAGAAAGCCTTTAAAATAAGACCAACAGGATTGTGGGTCTTCTTCCCACAATAGTTAATCCAATCCTATTATAGCATTTATCAAATAAAAAATATTGATTTAGATTAGTAAATTCCAAAAATAAATTAACTAAATTAAAAACTAAACACAATATTTTACAATTAATCTTCACTTATAAGTACACAAAAGATATCAAAAACATAAACAAAAACAAACAACAAAAATGACCATGGACAATGATGTTTATTTACCAGCTGTGAAGTTTCAAAATTCCTTCCTCTTAACAAAACTGAGTCGCATCGAAAGTTGAGGGCGAGGCTGTTTCAAACTTGCACAAAGCTTTTTGAGCTACTTTTGTACAAAAAAGCTTATATTATCTCTATCAAGCAGTTATCCATAAAATATTATAACTTTTAATAAATCATCACATATACAAATAATAATAAACCCTCTAAGAATCAACAAAACACTAAACTACTTCCTCAATCTTGCCGGCATTATTTCATCAGCTACAGTCTGATGAACGATGAAGCAATTTCATAAAAATCTGATATTAGTAAAACATCTGTAGGCCTACTCTTATAGGAGAAGATGTAGTTATATTTTTTCAGGTATAGCTAATTCCATTGAGTATTATTCCATTGAGAGTATACTTATGCAGCGTAGTAGGCCTAATTTCCAACTGAATCAATCTCTCATGGTATTATCTTTCTTGCAGAGCGGCTTCATTGTTGTGGGTAGTATTGGACACATGCCTTAGTCAAACGAAAAAATAGTCTTAGTAGACTAACTGTGCTCAGTAAGGATTATATCTTTTGAACAAATATATATTAACAAACCCATTGTTGGTTTCAAGAGTTTGTTACAGCATGAAAAATATGTACAACGATCTTTTTATATAAAATATAATTCTATATTTAATAGTGTACCCAGTCAGTGTCTCCTTCAACTCTGGTCATCAGCTGATTTGATTATTAGCCTCGCGTTGTCATCTTCTTCTTACTTCTCGTCCACGGCAGTCAGTTCCGGTAGAGCATCTCGGGGTTATATATATATATATAATGGTGGGGGTAGAGGTACACAGCTCAAAAAAAAATTATTATTTAGCGTCGCATTTAAATTTGAAGTTTATTTTAAAGAAATAATTTACATGGTATCATCACAGATGCTTAATTTAGAAAACTAGTCTCCCTCTACTTTCCCCCATCTCGAGACTGTCTCTACACTTTAGGATAAGTTCACAATAAGTACGTGTCTTTACTCTTTGATTGCTAACCGGCCAGTCTCCGCGTCTGACGCTTTCCTTCCAAATAAGGTCAAACACAGACGCTAAACCAAAGGCACTAATTGGCCAGGAGTCTGCGCCACAACCTCCCCCTCCCCTGAAAGACCACACGCATATCCCAGCTTCCGGGTTCAGCTATTGATACATTTCACGATGCTTAAAAGTAAAAGTAATAAATTTGGATGACTCTAAGATTCCAACAAAGACTTTAAATAATGAAAAACTATTATATTATAAATTTAAAGAGCCTGAAAATGAAGTTAATGAATTGAAATTTAAAACATATATTGCTTACAACTTTGCTTATGATTTACATAACTTATAATTACTATAAAACCCCACACTTTCTTATAACTAACCATATAATAGTAATAAAGAGAATTAAATTAGGCCTAGATGAATGGAAAAGAACAATGTATTTATCAGTTTAGTACTCTCAGTATCTTGAGTGTATTAATATATAAACTAAAGGAAAAACTAATATAATTTTATAAATGAAAAGGTTGAGAGCTAAGGGCCTAAAACCCTGACCACTTTACAATAGTGGTAATAACTATTTTACTGTTAAACATAGGAAAAAGTAGATAATTAAAGTAAACCTAATTTTGATGTTTTTTTCAATGTATAGGCAAACACAAACCTTGCACAAGGGAGGAAAATCAATATGCTAGTATTACACTACCTAAATAAAGCAATAAAGATTTATTCCCAATTTTAAATACCTGATGTCTTGCCTAAAAATAAAATTGAATCAATTTATTTACTACAGATCAGGATCTCTTGATATAATATATTCAATAGAAAATGAACCATTCATTCCGTGATGTGGTAACCTAATGGGTTGGGATCTGTTAAGTTTGTCCTGTAATTATGTTGTTATAAACCACCAATAAACAACATAATTCTAAAGTTAATTCTAAAACAAAAAATAAATATGCATCGCTCAGAATATGAGGTAAGGACACATCTATATGTTAAAAGATTTAAGGGGTGGCTTCAAAACTTTTATTATAAAATTCCCTGATTTTTCTAAACAACATTTAAAGAGATTACCCTTTTAACCTTATTAGAGTTTTACTCGGTGAATGCCATTTTTCTTTATATTATATTGATCACATTCAGTAGTTAATGTTTTAGGTATTATTTGTAGCACTGTGTAAATGTATTATAAAACAAACCTTGTAGAATAATCTCATGTTAGCAGAATACTCTATCTTTTCTTTACATCCATTACTGTTGCCAATCTGTGGCCTGGGTCGGTGTTTTATTCAAACCATATATTATCCATTACCGGCTTGTTAGGCCTGTCTTAGCTTCATATGCCTTATAATCTAGTTTAAGATTAGGAGAGGCACAACATCCAGTCCCCATTCAATAATTTATTAATTTAAAAGAGTAAACCCATATTTTCATCAATGATAAATTTTCGACCATGCCGAGAATCAAACCGGGGACCCTTATCTCAGTAGTCAGACATACTACAAACTGAGCTAAGGTGGCAGACCTCAATATTAATCTCATAAAATAGTTTGTGCATAATAAGATATGAAGATAATGAGCCTATTTGCAGTTTAGCTAGGCAGTCTTTATGACCAATAGCTTTTTGCAAATGCTAATAAAAACATAAAATTCGTTCAGACCCTGAGAACATATTTTGGTAGACAGTGGTATATTGAATGTTCTAAATAATTGAATAAAAATGACAATATAATAAAGACATAAATGAATCCAGTATAATGTTAAACACAGCTGAATTCAATATCACTTGAACCCTAAAGGAGTATTTTGAATTACCTTCAGTTTGTCAGCACCACCAACTGCTGTGAGCAGGCCACCACGCTTGATGTTGAGGCTAGTGTAGGTTGGGCTAGTCTTGATGTCATTGATTATGACACAAACATCATCCTCATCATCACTGTCTTCATCTTCTTCATCACCATTCTCATTAGCTACAAAACAAATACAAGGTAAAATTTATAAGATTTACAAAACAGTCTTCTCGATCTTATGTTATTAATATTATTATTATTATTATTAGCACCGCGTCTCACTACCCGTTCGGGTTATACGCACTTACGCTAATGTGCAATGGTAGGGTGATTGTGAGATGAAATGAAGGACCTACAGTTTAACATGGAATCCGAACCATGGTGGAGACCTGGCATTCCCCACATTCACAAGATGTCTTGTCAGAGGTGTAGGAAGGGTTTGGTAATCAGATAAATCTTTTCCGGGACAGAGGATTGAACATCTTTATATGTAAAATATAAAGTCTTGGTGTGGTTATTGTCAAAGATACTTTTGGCTAAAAATAGACTTAGCCAGGCTGAGCCCCATTGGCGGATCTTTCCTTGAGGGCCATGAAGTTTAAAGTACCACCCTCGTGACTCCAGGGTGGGATGCCAGAGCTATTTAATAATTGAAAGAGGGACAAACATCCAGCATAGAGGCTTGCTTAAAATGTTATTGAACAGAGTTATTTACAAAATAAATAGTAAAAAGGTTATCTGGCATTTTGTTAATGTACGCTCACTACCAAGAGTGTATAAAACTAATTTTTCTACGAGGGTTCCGCTAAATGTTCCAATAAATGTTTAAATAGGTATATAGGAAAGCCCCTCTCCTTTTACGCCCTGAGTCACACCAATGGTATGTCTGAAGCAAAGGAGGACCCTGGCGCACAAACCTTACATACAATAATGTCTCAAGGCCAATTACGCAACACCTAGTTGGAAAGTATAATTGTGCACCAACAATGCATTGATTGTGTGGATTCGTAAATTCCAGTGACCAACAATAGTGAATGCTACTTGCATCCTCTGAGTAATTAGATTAGAGCGTAAGGATGTACAAGGGGGAATGAGGTAACTTACGACTAACCGAAATCCGTCATCTGAGCCTTATAGTTACAATGTGGACTATTTAAGATCCTATCAGGCTCTAAGCCACAACATTGCACCCCATAAAATAAATCAATGAACATGATCCAGCAGCTCCAAGCCATACATATACAAACACAAACACTAGGGCCAAGGCCCCATCATAAAGATGACTCTCCGTTGTGAACTTCATACAACAATAATTATAAAACACATGCAGTAGCCTCTAATCCAAAGCATGACTCACAAACCAAAGAGCCGCAAATTCCACCAGATTATGAATGCATGTGCTTAAGGAAATATTCAGAAGTCCACACAATATATAGTTAATATTTACAAGCTGCCTCATGAGATCAAGGGAGTATGGGAGAAGGTAGAATCCAAAGCAACAAGAAAAGAGAATTAAACCAGAATTAATAGGTATATTAATATTTACAGCATGCTAGCTCCTTCCCCTTCCAAAAAAAAAAGGTCACAGGATATTTATGGTATTACGTGTATTCAATCTGAATAAAGTTATCTGATTTGATTTTAATTTTGTATAACCATATTTTGTTTCAATTTGTTATAGGTGTCTGTGTTCACCTGTTTCAGACTGATCAGTTGCAATGTGAAGTCTTGACTGTTCATCATCCTCATCTTCATCTGCATCTGCAGCAACAGCTGCATCTTCCTCTTGTTGCTCTGGAGCGGAAATTGCTTCTGGCTCCGGGATAATATACTGTGTGACATAACCACAATATAACTAAGGTAAATGTACCAAATGTTGACATTATTTAAATATTAGCCTACCTTTTAAACCGAGGGATATTTCACTTTCAGCCAAATACTACAGCAGCGTATTTTTTTTATGTTTTCTACCTTATGAATGTAGTTATCAACTGTCAGCTATTGAGTATTCAAAATGGTGATCATTTTTTGTTGAAGTATTGCATATATTCAGGATGTCATTAAATTCCTTACACTTTGAAGAAGACTTTGATCTGCTAGCTTAAGGTATGTCTTCATCTTTGTTGAATATTTGTGTGTTTCATGATATTAGTTAGCTTCAACACATTTCAAACAATGTTACTACATGATGATATGATTTAATAACCGTGGTAAAACAGTCAATTTGGGTTATGTAGACATTTGGAACAGCAAATGAATAGGTTTCCTATTGTTGACAGAGATGTCAATCAAGATAATAACAATGCTAAAAGAGAATATCACAAGGGTTATTCAATTTTTAGAGCTAATGCGCATAGTCAGAGTAGGCAGAATGTGTCTGCAAATAACCCAATGGATGTACCATCACCTTTTAAAGAAGCTTTATTCTGGCTAAATGATATTCCATCATCTTTGAATAAGAGGGTTAAAGAGAAAATACCCAGTGTAGTCACTCCAAAAATGTGGAAAGAATATCATTTCAGGAAAAAATGATAGAAAATTAGAAAAGACAAGGAAAAATAAAAAGGAATTAAAGAGATCACTAAAGAAAGCAGCACTCAAGGAAATTAAAGGATAGATTTATTAAAGAAAGTGATTCAGATGATGAGCCTTTGAATGAAGTTGACAGTTATGTCAGTATGAATGACTTGCTGACAGACATTCAAGAGGAATCTTTTAAAGCATTAGTTTCTGATCAAAATATTAAACCAGAAATATGGGTTCTAGTAGCCTATGCTAGTAAAAAAAAGTACAAAATTCTATATAGGTTTTATTTATCTATGAACTCTGATGAACCTGTTATAAAAATTACTCGAACAGAAATGGGCTTTACATTTGTTTGGCCAGAAAAAAATGACATTTCAGAGGTGAGAACAAAACATATAACTATATTATATATATATTTTTTTATTTTGTAGAAGAGGTGAGATGAAATTTCCTATTTGTTTTGACGGATAAAACATTTTCTAGGTACCAGATAGCTTACAAAAGTGTTTTATAAGTGTCAACCTTAGGATATTAAAGTGTCAACATTAAGAACAAGGATGTCAAGATTAGGAGAATTCAGTGAATTTTTCTCAATTCAAAATATGTTAAAATATTACCACATACATGTTTTTAAATATTATTTTTGTCAACTTAAATGGTAGGGTTTCACAAATGTATTTGTCGTAAATAAATATTGATATAGGCCTACTTAATTTTACTCTTTATTTTATGACTCAAATAACCAAAACAATCCTTAACGTGTCAACTTATTATACTAGAAATAAAATTTGAGCAAATAAAGACTTATTTTTGTAATAAATAAAATTCTAGAATAGAAGGAAAATGGTAAGCACAAGTAAAAGTAGAATCACTAACACATAATTACACATACATCACTGCTATTATAGCATCTTCCTCAAGTAGAAGTCATTCTAACTAGCTTAGGCACCATATATGCAATTTATACATCGAAAAATAAAAATAGTACAGGAATTAAGAAGAATTGGAAAGAAAGTGGCAATTGAGCAGATCTTTTAGGATCAAATCAATATTCAAACGATCTTTAGGCCTATAGAAATAATGCGAATCTATCTGGGTTCAATCATAATTAAAATTTAGTGTCTCTATATAGTTTGAATATTTATTAGACAGTTATAATGAGTACATAAATTAATCAAATTTAAGATTTATAACACACTATACCTGGTCTTGGGTATCTTCAGTAGTTGGAACATCTCCATTGACAAGATCTCCATCTTCAGCTGTTTCAGTATTTAATGATTTAGCTGTAATTTCGTTTTCTTGTGCTTCTGGATTAGAATCACCATATAACCAACTATCTTCGTTACCAGAATCTTCAGCCATTATTTTGATGTATCAAAATTTTAAAAGTAAATAATATAATTTACTTCGTATAGTTAAGCATGTATAAACCATGGCATAGCCGCTATGAGTAAACAAAATCAACACTGACAACCTTCTAACAAAAAATAATCATTAGAAGGGGGGAGTGATAATTTACAGATAGATATTACGATACGAGCAGCAAAGGTGGGCCTCTAGATCTCCTTTGAGAAAACAGAATTTAAAACGAACATCAAGTCGGTGACCAGAGAGCTATATGTGGAACATAAAAAAATCAAGCGGGCAGAAAAGTCTGAGTGCTTAGGCAAGTGGGTAGACCCTAACATCTCTGAGAAGAAAACCTTCTCATAACACATGACTTGATAATATGAGGGGGAAAGGAAGAGGATGTACAAGAACAGCTACAGTAATGGAATGAGAAAGTGAAAGAGTGTGAAATTAAATTTAGCATGGCGAAGTGTGAAGTGATAGTAATGACAAGGAAATGTATAAAGCATAATAAAGCTTTAAAATTGAATGAAGTAGAGCTAAGATATAAAGTACATAACGTAAAATATCTTGGAGGCGTGATTGAGGTGAAAGGTGACAGTAGAGAGGATCTAATGAGAAGAGGACAGCAAGAAACGTTGGTCTATATGTGTTTAAGAGACATACTTGGGAGAAGAGAAGTTTCTTTGACGTGTAAGAAACTGCTGTATATGTTGTACTTTGTACCCATAATCACATATGTAAGAGAAACATGGACTTTTAAGAGCGACTTGGAAAGTGGAGGCCATGAGAACAAAGTTTGTGAGGAGCGTGTTAACTGTCACGTCGTGAAACAATATTAAGAATGAAGCTACCCGGAAAAGTGGGAGTTACAGAGAGTAAACAAGACTAAATTTGTATTGTCATATAATGTGAATGGATAAGGAGATGATGTCAAAGAAAATGTTGGAAATGACGTATGTAGGAAATATACCATAAGGGAGGCCAAGAAAGATATGAGATCAGATAACATATAGTGTAGAAGTGAGAGGAGAAGAATGGAAGTTATTAAAGGAGGAGTGATGGAAGAATAAAAGAGGATTGAAGAATTTTTATAAACTGACCTCACCACAGGTTGGAAACAGTTGTTGATATTGATATTTAAAAATATAATTGAAAAGCTACTTTTACTGCCTTAGAAAGAACAGCTTGCTACTCCTAACTTACTCCAAGTTGTATATTTAACGGCTTTAGAACTGTTCCCAAAAGTCAACGGGGAAAAAACAACTAATATCACAATTATTGTTTTTAGACACTCTTTCAACCCATTTTAGTATGTATTTCCTCTTAAAGTGCCCTCTTTCTAGCGCTGCAATATATTCAGTGGCTGCTCGCCCACGAGAGCTGCAGCACCCCCAACAAACAACCTTATATACATTTAATTTTAATTTGGTACCGTCAATCCATAAGATTATAATATTTAATTTAAACATATTTAAGAGTTTATCATTTTTCTGGACAGTGATTGTGCTTTTTTAAAGGAAGACCCCCCCCCCCCCCCAACTACGGCTCAAGGGGTGGGCGGCGGCCCCCGGCTCCGCCACTAACCGCCACCCCGGTTTTGTGTTGGGCCTTTTTATCACTTCAGAGGT